>CP136056.1:575222226-575283288 GCA_032464435.1 Aegilops umbellulata
AGATCCGGAACAAGTGGTGCTCAATGTTGACGGCGAGTCTACAACTTTTCAATGCGAGGATCCAGTACGGCATGAAAGGAGCAAGCACATTGATACGATGTATCGATACATAAAGGACTGCATGAAAGAAGGTAAGATGAAGGTCAACTACATTCGCACCGATGATCAACTGGCAGATATGCTAACCAAGGCTTTGGATCGAGAGAAATTCTTGGGAGAAGGATCGGCGTCGATGCAGTGACGTGACGACGTCGTGTTTAGGGGGTTGAATGTTAGAGTTAAACACGGCTAGCAGTACTAGTCCGAGTAGGCTTAGACTTTATGGCCGTATCCTACTTAGTTAGGTGCTAGCAGCGTATATAAATACATGTACCCCTAGGCTTTGTAACCGAACAACGGAGATCAATACAAAGCAACCAGGCACGTTATGTGCCTGTGGCAATCAATCTAATTTGTGTGCGTGCGTCTGTTATTGTTTCCGGCCAGACCGATCGGATCCTGATTGTTGTTTACGTGCGTATTGAGAGGCCAGCTTTGTACCTGTGGATCGAGCCGCTTGGGGCAGGAACCAAGGCAGCCAGTGTCGCGTCGTTCATCGTCGGTCATCGCCTGTCGCCGAAAAGTACCCGGTGTCGGAACTGGGCCAACACGAGCTAAGCCAAGTCAGCGCCGACATCAATCTCTACGTGTTCGCATCTCTGATTTGACGTCCCGTTGCCTCAGAAAAAGGAAGCACACACGAGAAACCTGGTACGGGTCGAACAGCGTGCAATAGTAGTCCCGTGTGTAGGCGGGCAAACTTTCTGGCCATGATGGAGACATGGAGTTGGCCCGCGATTCGGATGAAGAGACAGAATCACCAAGTAAATTGCGATCGGCTAACTCGAGCGTGGCTGTCAGCATTTCTTAATCTTGTTTACAGTATAAACGGCCATTGATTCAGCAATACGCTGTGGATTATTCAACACGGGAAAGAAGAACAAGAAGCACGGCCACACGCACGCACGAACGTCGTTGGTCCATGGCCTGACACAGTCATCACGAACGCATACGGGTTAAGTGTGAATCCCCTTTGACCATAAGTCTATAACTACTACTGGTACACCGGCTGCCCGGCCACAAAGTCCAACTGGTTGACTAGCGAACTAGTAACGCCGGCGTACGTGCCATGCCCGCTGAGACAGGTCTCTTCATCTAATCGAAAAAGGCAGAGGCCGAGCAGGTGATGGATCGGGCTGCTGGTCGCCATCAAGAGAAAGGCCGGGCAAGCAAGCAAGGTTCAACTGGTTGGATGCAACTCCACCAGGGTGCAACTCAGATGTGGAAGCGGCCCAGCGTGGCCGACAGAGAAAAGGACGCCCATCGCCAGGGTGTGTCACTCCTGAATGCCTAGGAACGGGCAGTGCAAAATCGCCATCAAACGCAGCGTTGATAGCCTCTGTGGAGGCAGCATGGGTGAGCCAGCGGTTTTGTGTTTGGCTTCAACGTGTCCAAAGTCACAGGATGCAATGGAACGGTGTTTGCGTAACACTAAGGAGCCAGGAAGGCTAACTTCAGAATTCACGCATGGTGGCCATGTTAGCAGCACAAAGGTTGTTGCATGTGGAGATGAGCTAGCAGATTTGCATGCAGAAGAAAGGACACGTCCACCTACAACTGAACATCTACTGCCGGTGCTACACACATGTTCAGAGAAATATCTTCGGACGATTGACCTGGTAAAAGTGAAAGAGAGTGGACGACAGTGTCTAGTAAGCGCTAAGGAACCGGCGGAATTCGAAGATGCAAATACAAAGAAGTATTGGCGTCAGGCTACGGAAGAGGAGTTGAGGTCGATCCACGACAACAATGCATGGGAGCTTGTGGATCTTCCCAACAATGAAAAAGTCATGGATCTCAAGTGGGAATTTATGATCAAGAAAGATGCTGATGGGTCCGTGAAGCACAAAGCGAGGCTAGTAGCCAAAGTGTTCGTTCCTATTGAAAAGATGGAATCGGTGAGACTACTCATCGCTCTCGCAGTTCAGGAATCATGGAAGATACATCACATGGATGTAAAATCTGTGTTTTTGAAAGGCGAGTTAGAAGGAGATGTGTATGTGAATCAGTCATCAGGATTCATCAAAGAGGGAGAGGAACACAAGGTACTGAAGCTACACAAAGTCTAGTACGGGCTACGGCAAGGCTCTCGGGCGTGGAACATCAAACTTGATCAGACGATGATTTCTCTTGGATTTGAGAAAGCCCCACTAGAGCATGTGATGTACAAGAGAGGTGAAGGAAGGGATCATCTACTAGTTGGCATCTACGTCGACGACCTGTTGATAACTGGAGCAGATGAAGAGGTGATTGCAAAGTTCAATCTACAGATGAAAGAGCTTTTCAAGATGGATGATAGGTCTAGGTCTTTTGAGCTACTACCCCGGGATAGAGGTACATCAAAAGACGGAGAGGATCACACCATGCCATGAGGCATACACAAGGAAGGTACTTGAAAGCCCTGTCATGAGATATTGCAATCCAATTGACGCTCCAATAATGGAACCTCGTCTTGAGCTAAGTAAGAAGAGTAAAGCACCCGCAGTTAATGCAATAGAGTATATTGTTGGTACCGTTGTGGTGTGTCAAGGTGTATGGCTAGGAAGGCTACATGGTGATCTCATGGATCGAGATCCGGAACAAGTGGTGCTCAATGTTGACGGCGAGTCTACAACTTTTCAATGCGAGGATCCAGTACGGCATGAAAGGAGCAAGCACATTGATACGATGTATCGATACATAAAGGACTGCATGAAAGAAGGTAAGATGAAGGTCAACTACATTCGCACCGATGATCAACTGGCAGATATGCTAACCAAGGCTTTGGATCGAGAGAAATTCTTGGGAGAAGGATCGGCGTCGATGCAGTGACGTGACGACGTCGTGTTTAGGGGGTTGAATGTTAGAGTTAAACACGGCTAGCAGTACTAGTCCGAGTAGGCTTAGACTTTATGGCCGTATCCTACTTAGTTAGGTGCTAGCAGCGTATATAAATACATGTACCCCTAGGCTTTGTAACCGAACAACGGAGATCAATACAAAGCAACCAGGCATGTTATGTGCCTGTGGCAATCAATCTAATTGTGTGCGTGCGTCTGTTATTGTTTCCGGCCAGACCGATCGGATCCTGATTGTTGTTTACGTGCGTATTGAGAGGCCAGCTTTGTACCTGTGGATCGAGCCGCTTGGGGCAGGAACCAAGGCAGCCAGTGTCGCGTCGTTCATCGTCGGTCATCGCCTGTCGCCGAAAAGTACCCGGTGTCGGAACTGGGCCAACACGAGCTAAGCCAAGTCAGCGCCGACATCAATCTCTACGTGTTCGCATCTCTGATTTGACGTCCCGTTGCCTCAGAAAAAGGAAGCACACACGAGAAACCTGGTACGGGTCGAACAGCGTGCAATAGTAGTCCCGTGTCTAGGCGGGCAAACTTTCTGGCCATGATGGAGACATGGAGTTGGCCCGCGATTCGGATGAAGAGACAGAATCGTCAAGTAAATTGCGATCGGCTAACTCGAGCGTGGCTGTCAGCATTTCTTAATCTTGTTTACAGTATAAACGGCCATTGATTCAGCAATACGCTGTGGATTATTCAATACGGGAAAGAAGAACAAGAAGCACGGCCACACGCACGCACGAACGTCGTTGGTCCATGGCCTGACACAGTCGTCACGAACGCATACGGGTTAAGTGTGAATCCCCTTTGACCATAAGTCTATAACTACTACTGGTACACCGGCTGCCCGGCCACAAAGTCCAACTGGTTGACTAGCGAACTAGTAACGCCGGCGTACGTGCCATGCCCGCTGAGACCGGCCTCTTCGTCTGATCGAAAAAGGCAGAGGCCGAGCAGGTGATGGATCGGGCTGCTGGTCGCCATCAAGAGAAAGGCCGGGCAAGCAAGCAAAGTTCAACTGGCTGGATGACGCGCCGGATCGATCACATGGCGGATAGACACCAGCTTAGATAGACGCCGTCTCGTGCAGTGCACTGCCTGGCACTGGCAGCAAGTAGCTAGACAATCCATTAGTTACCAGTCACTTAGCCATCAACTGGCCGAACCCAGTGACACGTAGTCGCGGATGCGCTGTCTAGCTCTAACAGCAAATCATCAACATCATCTCCGGATTATCGAGCAAGTGAAGAATACGAGCGCCAATGATCGAAACCAGGCTAATCCTCCATGAACGGACCAAAAACATTTCCACTGTCGCTGCCACCGTCATCTTTCTTGAACCAGGCTAAGGGCATCTCCAGCCGCGCCCCAGGAAGGCCTCCCCAGGCGTTTTGTTTTTGCGCCGGCGTCGAAAAATCGGCCCAGTCGCGCCCCAGGAGCCCGATTTTCGTCGGCCTGGGCCGAAAATAGCGCCGGCGGACCCAGGCCGAACCCGGCGCGCGGGGGGGCGCCCGGGGGTGCCGGGGCGAACTTTTTTGGCGCGAAACAGCCGCGGGCCCGCCGCGTCAGCGACACGGCTCTCTTCTCGGCCCTTCGTCGTCCTCATCGCCTCGTTTTCCGCGGCGAATCAATGCCAAAGCTGCCGCGCTGCCGCGCCGGTCAGCCTGCGCCATTGATGCCTCACGGGCGGCGCAGCGAAGGCCGGATGACACGCGTCCCTCGCCCTCCCTCGCCCGCCACGTATACACACGGCGGGCACGCTTACAGGCGGCGCCTCAGCCAATATAAGACGCGCCCCAGCTCGTTCGGTGACTCACACTCTCTCGCCGTCGTCGTTCCTCCGTCTCCTCTTCTCTCGTCGTCTCCAGTTCATCAACCATGGCCGAGCGCTTCCTAGGCGACGGTGCGGCGGCGAACGGCTTCGGCCGCCGCCATCTTCACGAGGACGAGGCTCGCCTCCTTTTCGAGGCCGAGTACCCTGTCCCGCCGGACATGCGGGTGCCCGGGGCATGGAGGATCAGCGCTGGCGGCGTGCCGGTGCCTCCGGTACCCACCGGCGCGGCGCGGCGTGCGGAGATCGCACGCATCCGCTCAAACCTGCCGCGTGCGGCGAGGGAGGGGACACACGGTACGCCCCCGACAGCCCGCTCTGGGAGCCTTATTTCTGACGCCGTCACGCCCGGCAGCTCAAGGCCACCAAAGGCGTCGTGCCCTCCGGCAGGCTCAACGCCGCCGGCCGGCGTCGGTGATGGGGCGTGCCCGGGCGCACGTTGGAGGCCGTCCTCGAGTACATCGAGGGCGGCAACACGCCGCGCCTCGAGTACCCCGCTCCCCCGTCCTTCTCACGCCGCCGGGGAAGCTCCTAGACCCCGAGGCGCATGGAGACCGGGGGGTCCTCCTCCTCGTCCGGCGGCTCGCCCTGCCTCCACCTCCGCCCCGTCAAGCCAGAGCCCCAGGACACGCCGGTCAGCTCGCGCACCCGCAGCTCCGGCGTCTGCATCGGCGACAACGCCTCCCCACCCACCGGCCGCTTCGTCCTCGTCGAACCCAAGCCGGAGCCCGGCCTCCCCGCGGAGTATGAGGAGATAGCCCGACGTGACTTCTCCGACAAGGACGCCTACCTCCGCGACGAGACGGTCTGGCAGCGCCGGGCCCTGGAGAAGATCGCCGCCCGCAAGCGTGGGCGCGAGGACGTGCACTGCGTCGTGGTCCTCGACAGCGACGACGCCCCCGGACCGTCCAACCCGCCGCGCCAACCGGGGGAGGGATGCAGCAGGGACGGCGGAGGCGTAGGCGGGGCGATGACGACGACGGCGGCGGTGACTACACGCGGTTGTAGAACCGCGTGGGCGGGCGGCGAGGGCCAACGGCGGTAGTTTTTTTTAATAAAATATGTCTAAATTTGAACGAACTCGCCCGTGTTTGCGCCGAAATTGAACATTTTAAAAACCCATGGGGGGCGCGACTGCGGGGCATCACGCCCCTAGTGCGCGGATTAGCGCCGGTGCGTCCCCAGTGGGCGATTTTTTGCTCCTCCTGGGAGGCCAACGGCTGGAGATGCCCTAAGTCCCCCTTTCATCCGTTGCCGCCGCGGCCACCATGCATATTGGGAAAAGGTAGAGCTGGGGGACTTTTATTTTATTAATTAAGCCACTAAATAATGCAAAACTCAGACATTATAAAGAATATTCTTCCGGGTTTGACGTTTGTTATATGCGTGCAAGTGTCGCGCGTGTTGATTTTGGTTGACATGAAATGGCGATTTTGTTCACACTCTCTCCGGCGCTGATATCTGACCGGTAGTAGCATTAGTACGGGTGAAAATGATTTGCTGGAGCAAAAGAAGTTGGTTTCATCCACACCCCAAAAGTAGTACTACCACTGTAATGAAATTGTCAACTGGAAAAGATAAAAGTTGTCGTGGAAGGAATTAACTAATTTGCCGCGCATTGACTAATTGGCCGCATCTGATCGAGTCTGCATTATAATTATAATTAATCAAACTGGGTATGCATAATTAACTAAGAGCATCTTCAATAGTAGTAGCTCCCGTATGCCAAATAAAAAAATTGATTAAGGGGAGTAGAGCCAAAAATAGCCTTTCAAAACCTTGCGCAAATGAGATTCTTTTACGCGACCCGTACATTTTTTGAAACAACCTTCACGTTTACGGGAAGAAGACCCTTCCAGTATAAGATGGCCATGGCCGCATCGGGCAAGCTCGCCTAGTCCTCCGCACCTTGTGCCTCGTGCACCCCTCTGCGCCTTCCCCGGTGGATTCTTTAATCGTCCACAGATCGTTCATGGTTTATCGTCTGTGGAGCAGTTTCGATCGTGTGGTGGTGCTACAGAAAAGGAAGCGCACGCACGCACGCACGAGAAACCTGGTACACATCGAAATGCACATCATGTGTTTCCGCGCACATCTTTTTTGGCCACGATGGATCAATGGAGTTGGTACGTAGGCCGATGGGCCGATGTATGGATATGCATGTGTACATTTTGAAGAATAAATATGCTTTCCGCAAAAACAAAAACAAAAATTGCTGGAGGAAGCTGAGCCACCTCTCGATAGACCGGATAAAGGGGAGAATAATGATGATTGAAATTAAACTAATTGTATCTTTATAAGCCGTACCAGCATTCCATACGTGAAAAGGAGAGGTTTTGTGTATGTCAGCGAAAAAAAGGATGGTTTCATTAAATTCTTGGTGCATTTAGTCTACGGCTGCCGCTCACGTACTTAAGTGATTGATCCTTTGCTTTGCACTGCTCCCTCCGTTTTTTTTTTTTTTTTTGAATCCCGCCGTGTCTAGT
Organism: Aegilops umbellulata; assembly: GCA_032464435.1. NCBI lineage: Eukaryota > Viridiplantae > Streptophyta > Magnoliopsida > Poales > Poaceae > Aegilops > Aegilops umbellulata. The sequence goes on from CP136056.1 coordinate 575,229,477, forward strand.
TAGGCAGCGTACAACTTTTTTATGGATATTTTCACAACACTCAGCATACATTATTACACTATAAAATAAATATACCATGTGCATAATTTTTTGAATATAATACAATGCGAAGCCACATACACAAACCCCTATGAACACACGCACACACATCTTACACTTACAAGCACCTTAGAGATACCGAGGCAACACAAGATCTTGAGATTGACGAAGTCATCACAAGCGTCTTTGTAGTCGATGGAAACGTCTGCTCTCACTAAACGACCATGTTGAGGCGCGTAGTCAATCATCCGACAATCAAAAAATCACACAAGCACGGCACCAAGATTTGTTAACGAGATTCCCAATATGGCTACATCCCCGGGGCATGACTATAGCCGCTCCATGACACCGTCAAAATACCGCACACCGGCCACTCAGGCGCCGGCACACGCCGCCGGCTCGCTCATGCACGCCTGTGCTATTATATTAGCATAGGTTTAGGCCGGTCCGCCCCCAGCCGCCCGATACAGCTGTGCATAGCCGTTCGATACAGCCGTACATCTTCTTCCTTCCCCTCCTTGTCTTCGATGTGGTCAACACGGGGAAATCCATGGCGGGCGTAACTCTCTCCCCTCCACCGGACCACGCGCGCGGCGTGCGTCTGTGACGCCCCCGATTCAATCGTACACTAATCATGCACGCAAACGTGTACGATCAAGATCAGGGACTCACGGGAAGATATCACAACACAACTCTAAAACATAAATAAGTCATACAAGCATCATAATACAAGCCAGGGGCCTCGAGGGCTCGAATACAAGTGCTCGATCATAGACGAGTCAGCGGAAGCAACAATATCTGAGTACAGACATAAGTTAAACAAGTTGCCATAAGATGGCTAGCACAAACTGGAATACAGATCGAAAGAGGCGCAGGCCTCCTGCCTGGGATCCTCCTAACTACTCCTGGTCGTCGTCAGCAGGCAGCACGTAGTAGTAGGCAACTCCGGGGTAGTAGTCGTCATCGACGGTGGCGTCTGGCTCCTGGGCTCCAACGTCTGGTCGCAGCAATCGGGTACAGATATGGGAAAAAGGGTGAACAAGGCAACCGTGAGTACTCATCCAAAGTACTCGCAAGCAAGGAGCTACACTACATATGCATGGATATATGTGTAAAGGGCTATATCAGTGGACTGAACTGCAAAATGCCAGAATAAGAGGGGGATAGCTAATCCTGTCGAAGACTACGCTTCTGGTCGCCTCCGTCTTGCAGTAAGTAGAAGAGAGTAGACTGAAGTCCTCCCAGTAGCATCGTATAGCATAATCCTACCCGGCAATCCCCTCCTCGTCGCCCTGTTAGAGAGCGATCACCGGGTTGTATCTGGCACTTGGAAGGGTGTGTTTTATTAAGTATCCGGTTCTAGTTGTCATAAGGTCAAGGTACAATTCCGGGTCGTCCTTTTACCGAGAGACACGGCTATTCAAATAGATTAACTTCCCTGCAGGGGTGCACCACATAACCCAACACGCTTGATCCCATTTGACCGGACACACTTTCTGGGTCATGCCCGGCCACGGAAGATCAACACGTCGCAGCCCCACCTAGGCACAACAGAGAGGTCAGCACGCCGGTCTAAATCCTATGGCGCAGGGATCTGGGCCCATCGCCCATTGCACACCTGCACGTTGCGAGGGCGGCCGGAAGCAGACCTAGCCTAGTGGCGTTCCAGTCCAATCCGGCGCGCGCCGCTCAGTCGCTGACGTCACGAAGTGCTTCGGCTGATACCACGACGCCGGGATACCCATAACTACTCCCGCGTAGATGGTTAGTGCGTATAGACCAAATGGCCAGACTCAGATCAAATACCCAGATCTCGTTAAGCGTGCTAAGTATCCGCAAACGCCGACCAGGGCCAGACCACCTCTCTCCTAGGTGGTCTGAACCTGCCCTGTCGCTCCGCCACAAAGTAACAGTCGGGGGCCGTCGGGAACCCAGGCCCACATCTACCGGGATGGAGCCACCTGCCCCTTCACCCCCCATCTCCGAACAGTATCATAGGTAATGTAACAATGTAAAGTGTATAGTATGTTCCCATGATCACCTCCCGAAGTGATCACGGCCCAGTAGTATAGCATGGCAAACGGACAAGAGTGTAGGGCCACTGATGGAACACTAGCATCCTATACTAAGCAATAGGATAGCAGGTAAAGGTAACAACAATAGTAGCAAGGACAGGCTATGCATCAGAATAGGATTACCGGAAAGCAGTAACATGCTACACTACTCTAATGCAAGCAGTATAGAGAAGAGTAGGCGATATCTGGTGATCAAGGGGGGGCTTGCCTGGTTGCTCTGGCAAGAGAGAGGGGTCGTCAACTCCGTAGTCGAATGGGGCAGCAGCAACGTCGGTCTCGGTGTCTAGCGAGAGAAGAGGGGGAAGAAACAATAAATATTTAAGCAATCAGATGCATAGCAATGCATGACATGACACGTATCAGTGCTAGGGGTGCCCTAACGCGGTATGAGGTGATACCGGTGAAGGGAGGAAACATCCGGGAAAGTATCCCCGGTGTTTCGCGTTTTCGGGCAGAGGAGCCGGAGGGGGAAAGTTGCAAGTTTGATAGGTTAGGGAAGTGTGGCAGACGAACGGGTTGCGTAACCGGGTTCGTCTCGTCGTTCTGAGCAACTTTCATGTACAAAGTTTTTTCACTTGAGCTACGGTTTATTTTATATTAATTTTTAAAGTTTTAAATCATTTTCTAAATTATTATTATTAAATTAATTCGAAATTAGTATTATTGCATCAGCATGACGTCAGCATGAAGTCAGCATGGCGTCAGCAGTCAACAGGACGTTGACTGGGTCAAACTGACGTGTGGGTCCTGCCTGCCATAGACTGTTATCTAATTAACAGTAGTTAGTTTTATTAGCAGGTTAATTAGGTTTAATTAAACTCGATTAACTAAGTTAACTAATTATTTAACTATATAATTAATTAATTAACTCTTTATCTATTTTTATTATTTCTAATATTCGTTCTAGGAGGGCCCACTTGTCATAGGCCAGGGGCCTTAGTGGGCGCTGGCAGGCGGTTGCGGGCACAAGGGCGACGACGGGCAGGTGCCCGTTAACGGGCGAACCCGGGCGGCCGCTGCGGGCGCGCGTGCCAGCGCCGGCGAGGCGGGCTGGGCGCCGGCTGCAGGTGAGAGGGGAGGCAGGCCATGGCAGGGCAGGGAGCTAGCGGCAGAGGGCAGCGGGGAGGCGCGGGCGAGCACTTGGTCGGGGAGCGGCGAGCACACGATGATGCGGGGAACAAGGGGCGTGCGCGGGCACAGGAGGGAGGGCGCGTGCTGCCTGGAGCGCGAGCTTCGGCACACGGCCGCGGCGATGCGGGCGATGGCCACGACGGGGAACACGAGCGGCACGACGAGCAAGACGCGGTGACTACGGCAACGGACTAGGGACGCACGTGCGAGGGAGACAGAGAGGAGAGGGGAGTTTCGCTCACCCCCGATGCAGGGGTTCGCCGGCGAGGCTCGACGGAGTCCGCCGGGGAGGAGGTCGGGGAGGCGAGTGTCGACGGTAGGCGGCGGGGAGTCAATCCAGCGGCGAGGTGGCGGGGCGTCCATCCAGAGGCGTGGTCGCGGGGCGTCGGAGCCGGCGAGGGAGAGTCTGGGACGGGCAGTCCGACGGGAAGGTACGACAAACGGGAGGGGGGGCGCCGGCGGCGTCGGGCAGCGCCAGGCGGGGAGATCGGGTCGATCTCGATCTGGATCACGGGAGGGGAGAGGAACGAGCGAGAGAGAGTGGGGTTCGTGGGGTAGTGGGGGGGAGAGGGGCTAGGGTTTCTGGGGCCCGAGGGGATTAGTAGCAGGCGCGGTTGGGCCGGCCTGGCGGCCCTGTAGCCTGCTGGGCCGAGGCCCAGCTGGGGGGGGGGTCTTTGTCTCTTTTATTTTTTTTGTTTATTTTCTCTTTTCTTTTATTTATTCTTTTAGTTCTTATTTGTTTTATTTTAGTTTCCAAAAATACAAAAGTGGCACCTAAAATAGTGTTACAATGCATGCCACTGCCACAAACTGTTTAGCACTGAAATAAATTAGTTTTAAATTGTTTATTATTTTAAAGCATTTGAATAATTGTTTTGCTGCTGTTTTATTCATCTCATATTATTTAAACATTTTATAAAGGTGTGGTTTCTCCACCATAATTATCTATGCAATATTTGGTTCACTCCAAACATTTTAGTTTTAATATTTGAAAATGTTTATTGTTTGCTTAATTTTGAATTAGAATTTGAATCGGTTCCGAACTAACACGAGATTAGCGACAGTAATCGAGGTGACGTGGCATCATTAGCAGAGAATTACTGTAGCTTAAATATCTGGGCGTCACAATTCTCCTACACTACAAGAAATCTCGTCCCGAGATTTAAGAGGGGAGGTAAGGGCGAAGGGATTTGGTTGCGAAATTCAAACGAGTCTTCTCGGTCTTGGTTGCACTTCTCGAAGAGATCGATCCATTACATTGATGTCTTCATTACTCTGCTTCCAGCCATCATGATGAAGTTGTCGCCCTACCTTCAGGATCTTCACCGTACTTATGAAAGGGTGAGAAGGGAAAACTCTATGAGGACGGATTCTAGCAAGATCGAGCATCAGACGATTAACTCAGGGGAAGAAGCATAAGTATCTCTCGAATTGAAACTTAAGAAGATATCGAGAGCAAAGTAAGAAGATACCATGAGAAATTTCAAGCGGGTAGGCAATCGTTCGATGCCTGAAATAAAGTGTAAAAGGGGTCAAGAGCAATGGGAATAAGTTTTGTGTATGATACCAGAATTGATGATATCTTGGAGGGTGGCTCATGAATTACATACGAGTCCACGCGGGAGGAATAACCTTGGGAACATGGGGTGTATAGGAGAGTCAGGTTTTGATCCTATGGAACTGTGGGTCATGGGCCCACCATGTGGGTTAAAAATAGGAGCGCTGACATCTTGCACGGTCATGATAGCAAGGCATTTCAGAGAGTACCATGTCAGTTATGTCGGCAACAACGTTGGTACCAAGGGCGAGGGACGAAGAGAACCATTTTCCTGCTCGTTGCAACGAGGCGGACCAATAGGCAAAGTTCTCGTCCATCGGTGGTTACCGGAATGTCATCAACAAAAGTAACAGGGTCTTACTGACAGAATTGTACACGAGGGGTCTACATAAGCAGGGAATTAATACTTCTTAGACCATAATGATCACCAGAAAGGTTAAACCAAGTAATGGAAAGGAAAATATGATTACCAGATATTTCAGGGGTATATCCTTCCCAAGGACAAGCAGAGCATGATAACGATGGCATGATATTAAGTAGAAAAGCCTCTAGGTGAGGGGAGAGAAATTTTCATGACATTATCCATACAACGGTGTTTGGTAGTTGAGCAAGAAACAATTAGCATTGGGCTTCAAATGTTCTTGTTGAAGAACGGAGTACCACAGACATGCTTCGAGATAGCATTGACATGGTCAACAGGTGAAAATCAGACTTTGGAAACAAAAGGGATCCATCAGGAACAACTTATAGAATAAGTCTTACCATTTCCCCATGGACGAATGGCTAACCTTGTAAAAGGATACTATAGCAATAGGTCCTCCGACCAGGTGGGCTTGGTATGATATCACCTTACTGGGTTATATAAGGACCAATGTTATGACTCTTGAAAAAATGTTCCAACCATCATATCTGACCGAGATTCAGATCTGATTGGTGCTAGGATATCTCAGACTCTAGATGCCTGAGAAGGAAAAGGTGCAATCACAATTTGACGAGATGACATTGTAATATTCTCGGGAAATGTACTATGGAAGCGATTCTGAAACAAGAGTTCATCATTAAACCAAGGAAGGGGGTGAGGGGGTAGCTGATGGAGTCAGCGACAATCCTCGAGATTTCCAAAAAGGTGGATTTCCATAGTTATGTGAACAAGGAGATAACATTTGTCAGATCAAATGATATAATTATGTATGCTCGAGGAAAACATACACAATTAAACACAGGTTGAAACGTGCAACCGAAATATGGGCTAGGTTGCCCGACCAATGTTAGAATGGTGATAGTGAGAAGTATCACTATACCAAGAATGCTTAAGAGGTGGAGTAATACTCACAACATTCTCGACAGAAAAGGTAGTAATACTTCAAGGTAGAACACAACACTAGTTGGAGAGCAAGTTGTATTCATAATGTGGACAAGTCCGCGATGAAAGGAAGTCAAGGGTGTTGTCGATGATAATAAAAATCATCGAGGGGCAAGGATGGCACTTATCATCAAGAATTCCATTGATATCCTGGAAGAATTCAAAATGTTGATGATGATCACGACACCTTTGTCGAAAGATTCCATGAGGCTGCCATTGAATAACGACGACATCAAGCAAAAGGAATGGTGAAGCAAAAGACCACTGGAACCACGGATACGACACAACCTCGGAATCAAGTATCGTTGTTCAAGACAATAATATATGTCAAGGAAGATTGACGTAAGCTTAGCTCAGCGTTAAAAAAATTGTGTTCTGGGAAGAAGGACCAGGTAGCACAATTAAAATTTAGCATGGTAATGATATAGCCGATCAGGCTAGGAGTGACTAGAAGGATTAATAAACTCATAAGCAATGAAGATTACTTAGAGTTATTGAATCAGAGTGTGGAATTGATTCACTTATCGGTGTTCTCGGTTGACGACAACCCAAAACCCAGAAAAATTGGAATTGGTGAGAAATAACAGTTGATGAAGAACCCATAAGAAGTTATGCAGTTTCGTGATAATCTTGAGATACTAGGGGGGTAATACTCGACGGTAGATCAAAGTAAAGGTTGGACTGGGGTATTGATCCACAGAAGACAAGTGCTTAAACTTGCCCGGGAAATGGGATCAAAGAAGAACATATGGTCGGAACCATGATTGCAAAGGATCTATTCAACGAAACCAAAGGATATTATATCAAGGAAATAGCTATTATTACAAGAAGCTTCCAGGATAGGATCTACATCGTGTCCATGGGCATGAACACAAAGTTCAAGGTCGACTCCCACTTCTTCAATGTATATCCTTCCATTTTACTTCTCGCTTTTGATGAAGCTGTAGTGTAGAAATTTTATCTGGCAAAATACCAGAAGAGTATGACTCGTGAAAACTTTCGAGTTTACGCATATTAAGGAAGGCATAGGTTCAACCCGTCAGGATATCATGGAAACATATACCACAAGCTACAATAGTAAATAACACAAGCTCGATAGTAGAGCATGGTTGACAAAAACAAAGGATACAATTTACCTAAGGTATTATGTATCAGGGAAAGAACTTCTCGAGGTTTTTGTATACGAAGGACGCTATCGGATGATATTTCAACAAATGATCCGACGGTCCATAGTGGAGCTGATGTGAGCATTGGCACACAACCGGAGGAAGTAACAATGCAAGGGCATTGGATTATAGAAACAACTGACTAATCCAGAGCTCAAATGCAAAGGAATTATGATTTTCAAATCAAGGGATCAGAAACAATATTCTGATTAGGGATGGATAAGTAGAATAGCCTTAAGGGTACAACCGACAGCGATTGGATTGTTTGAGAACCAGCTCATGTTTAAAATGACGTCTGAGCCGGAAAGATAATTTAAAAGGATCTACTTATGATTGCGTGCATTCGCACTCATATTGAATCAAAAGGATCAAAATGACGGTGCCTAAGGATACTAACGAGTATTGCCAGACATATGGAAAGCATCCATCATGCAAGTAGACAAGTATTGCAGAGCAATAAGCTACTAAGGATTTTTGGAGGATCAAATAGTATTTCGAAGACCATTGTAAAACACATGAACAACTGGGGGATGAGCGGATACTCGATAAGTGCGAGAATTATCCGTAGGGGTATTCAGGTGACAAAGAACAGCAAGGTAGTAAGCTCAAAGGATTACCTAAACAACGACGAGTGTTTCGGGGTATCTTGTAATAACAAGACCAACTGTGGATGAATGTAAGAATAACAACTGCAAGTAGTTATCCATAAGGGTTGACGGTGGAAGGGGAATTGCAAACGCGATGAAGACAAGTTCTCGGGTTAACAGAGGAGAGTATCTTCAGGGTCTTCATGTGCAGCAGACGATCATCAGTAATAAGGGGCTCTCCGGGTGAAAGTGATAACGAGATCCTAATGTTAGATTTAGCAAAATTCATTTAACCCGAATAGAAGAGAGATCAGAGTCCCAGAGTAAAGGTCGAGGAGTAAAAGATCCTAATACTATCCAATGGCGATGTGGGCCCATGGGCCGCACAGCCATGTTAGTAAAAGTTTTGTAAAGTCTAGACTCGACTTCGGCCAAGGAGTTGGAAAGGGGATTCCTACAGGCAGTCGGCTCTGATACCAACTTGTGACGCCCCCGATTCAATCGTACACTAATCATGCACGCAAACGTGTACGATCAAGATCAGGGACTCACGGAAAGATATCACAACACAACTCTAAAACATAAATAAGTCATACAAGCATCATAATACAAGCTAGGGGCCTCGAGGGCTCGAATACAAGTGCTCGGTCATAGACGAGTCAGCGGAAGCAACAATATCTGAGTACAGACATAAGTTAAACAAGTTGCCATAAGATGGCTAGCACAAACTGGAATACAGATCGAAAGAGGCGCAGGCCTCCTGCCTGGGATCCTCCTAACTACTCCTGGTCGTCGTCAGCAGGCATCACGTAGTAGTAGGCAACTCCGGGGTAGTAGTCGTCATCGACGGTGGCGTCTGGCTCCTGGGCTCCAACGTCTGGTCGCAGCAATCGGGTAGAGATATGGGAAAAAGGGTGAACAAGGCAACCGTGAGTACTCATCCAAAGTACTCGCAAGCAAGGAGCTACACTACATATGCATGGATATATGTGTAAAGGGCTATATCAGTGGACTGAACTGCAGAATGTCAGAATAAGAGGGGGATAGCTAATCCTTTCGAAGACTACGCTTCTGGTCGCCTCCGTCTTGCAGCAAGTAGAAGAGAGTAGACTGAAGTCCTCCCAGTAGCATCGTATAGCATAATCCTACCCGGCAATCCCCTCCTCGTCGCCCTGTTAGAGAGCGATCACCGGGTTGTATCTAGCACTTGGAAGGGTGTGTTTTATTAAGTATCCGGTTCTAGTTGTCATAAGGTCAAGGTACACCTCCGGGTCGTCCTTTTACCGAGGGACACGGCTATTCGAATAGATTAACTTCCCTGCAGGGGTGCACCACATAACCCAACACGCTTGATCCCATTTGGCTGGACACACTTTTCTAGGTCATGCCCGGTCGTGGAAGATCAACACGTCGCAGCCCCACCTAGGCACAACAGAGAGGTCAGCACGCCGGTCTAAATCCTATGGCGCAGGGGTCTGGGCCCATCGCCCATTGCACACCTGCACGTTGCGAGGGCGGCCGGAAGCAGACCTAGCCTAGTGGCGTTCCAGTCCAATCCGGCGCGCGCCGCTCAGTCACTGACGTCACGAAGTGCTTCGGCTGATACCACGACGCCGGGATACCCATAACTACTCCCGCGTAGATGGTTAGTGCGTATAGACCAAATGGCCAGACTCAGATCAAATACCCAGATCTCGTTAAGCGTGTTAAGTATCCGCGAACGCCGACCAGGGCCAGGCCCACCTCTCTCCTAGGTGTTCTGAACCTGCCCTGTCGCTCCGCCACAAAGTAACAGTCGGGGGCCGTCGGGAACACAGGCCCACCTCTACCGGGATGGAGCCACCTGCCCCTTCAGCCCCCATCTCCGAACAGTATCACAGGTAATGTAACAATGTAAAGTGTATAGTATGTTCCCATGGTCACCTCCCGAAGTGATCACGACCCAGTAGTTTAGCATGGCAAACGGACAAGAGTGTAGGGCCACTGATGGAACACTAGCATCCTATACTAAGCAATAGGATAGGAGGTAAAGGTAACAACAGTAGTAGCAAGGACAGGCTATGCATCAGAATAGGATTAACGGAAAGCAGTAACATGCTACACTACTCTAATGCAAGCAGTATAGAGAAGAGTAGGCGATATCTGGTGATCAAGGGGGGCTTGCCTGGTTGCTCTGGCAAGAGAGAGGGGTCGTCAACTCCGTAGTCGAACGGGGCAGCAGCAGCGTCGGTCTCGGTGTCTAGCGAGAGAAGAGGGGGAAGAAACAATAAATATTTAAGCAATCAGATGCATAGCGATGCATGACATGACACGTATCGGTGCTAGGGGTGCCCTAACGCGGTATGAGGTGATACCGGTGAAGGGGGGAAACATCCGGGAAAGTATCCCCAGTGTTTCGCGTTTTCGGGCAGAGGAGCCGGAGGGGGAAAGTTGCGAGTTCGATAGGTTAGGGAAGTGTAGCAGACGAACGGGTTGCGTAACTGGGTTCGTCTCGTCGTTCTGAGCAACTTTCATGTACAAAGTTTTTTCATCTGAGCTACGGTTTATTTTATATTAATTTTTAAAGTTTTAAATCATTTTCTAAATTATTATTATTAAATTAATTCGAAATTAGTATTATTGCATCAGCATGACGACAGCATGACGTCAGCAGTCAACAGGACATTGACTGGGTCAAACTGACGTGTGGGTCCTGCCTGCCATAGACTGTTATCTAATTAACAGTAGTTAGTTTTATTAGCAGGTTAATTAGGTTTAATTAAACTCGATTAACAAAGTTAACTAATTATTTAACTACATAATTAATTAATTAACTCTTTATCTATTTTTTATTACTTCTAATATTCGTTCTAGGAGGGCCCACTTGTCATAGGCCAGGGGCCTTAGTGGGCGCTGGCAGGCGGTTGCGGGCACGAAGAGCGACGACGGGCAGGTGCCCGTTAACGGGCGAACCCGGGCGGCCGCTGCGGGCGCGCGTGCCAGCGCCGGCGAGGCGGGCTGGGCGTCGGCTGCAGGTGAGAGGGGAGGCAGGCCATGGCAGGGCAGGGAGCTAGCGGCAGAGGGCAGCGGGGAGGCGCGGGCGAGCACTTGGTCGGGGAGCGGCGAGCACACGACGATGCGGGGAACAAGGGGCGTGCGCAGGCACAGGATGGAGGGCGCGTGCTGCCTGGAGCGCGAGCTCCGGCACGCGGCCGCGGCGAAGCGGGCAATGGCCACGACAGGGAGCACGAGTGGCACGACGAGCAAGACGCGGTGACTACGGTGACGGACTAGGGACGCACGTGTGAGGGAGACAGAGAGGAGAGGGGAGTTTCGCTCACCCCCGATGCAGGGGTTCGCCGGCGAGGCTGGACGGAGTCCGCCGGGGAGGAGGTCGGGGAGGCGAGCGTCGACGGTAGGCGGCGGGGCGTCCATCCAGCGGCGAGGTGGCGGGGCGTCCATCCAGAGGCGTGGTCGCGGGGCGTCGGAGCCGGCGAGGGAGAGTCGGGGACGGGCAGTCCGACGGGGAGGTACGGCAAACGGGAGGGGGGGCGCCGGGCGGCGTCAGGCAGCGCCAGGCGGGGAGATCGGGTCGATCTCGATCTGGATCACGGGAGGGGAGAGGAACGAGCGAGAGAGTGTGGGGGTCGTGGGGTAGTGGGGGAGAGGGGCTAGGGTTTCTGGCGCCCGAGGGGATTAGTAGCGGGCACGGTTGGGCCGGCCTGGCGGCCCTGTAGCCTGCTGGGCCGAGGCCCAGCTGGTGGGGGGGGGGCGTCTTTGTCTCTTTTATTTTTTTTGTTTATTTTCTCTTTTCTTTTATTTATTCTTTTAGTTCTTATTTGTTTTATTTTAGTTTCCAAAAATACAAAAGTGGCACCTAAAATAGTGTTACAATTCATGCCACTGCCACAAACTGTTTAGCACTGAAATAAAAATAGTTTTAAATTGTTTATTATTTTAAAGCATTTGAATAATTGTTTTGCTGCTGTTTTATTCATCTCATATTATTTGAATATTTTATAAAGGTGTGGTTTCTCCACCATAATTATCTACGCAATATTTGGTTCACTCCAAACATTTTAGTTTTAATATTTGAAAACGTTTATTGTTTGCTTGATTTTGAATTAGAATTTGAATCGGTTCCGAACTAACACGAGATTAGCGACAGTAATCGAGGTGACGTGGCATCATCAGCAGAGAATTACTGTAGCTTAAATATCCGGGCGTCACAGCGTCTGTCCTCGCCAGTTTGCCTCGCTCCCTCGATGCTCGCCGTTGAAGCTCGCCGCCGCCAAAAATGCAAAAGAAAAAAAGGCCGTTGACCCATAGCAGCTTTTCTATTGCCTCACTCGTTCCCAGTTGCATCCATGGGTGGTCCTTCTCGGGGCCGGCCGCAAAACAACTGTCCTCGCCGGTGTTGTCGTCCCTCTGGTTGCAACTAATGCGGTACACGGCGTCGATCGCCAGCCGAGCCGGTGGTAGCAAAAAAAGACACTAGTTCCAGCAAAAAAATAAGATGGTGGTAACAAAAATTTGTTGTCTCAGCAAAACCTAGAAAATGGTAGTAACAAAAATCGCCGATGGTTCCAGCAAAACACAAAGCTGGTAGTAGCAAAAAATTCAGGAGTGGTTCTAGAAAAAGAATTGATGCAGCAAAAAATCACGGCGGCGACAACACCACCATCTTCTTGATTGTAGCAAAATCTAAAGAAGGTTCCGGCAAAAAAAGAAGCGGTTCCAGCAAAAAAACGATGGAGCAAAAAATCCATAGCAGCATAACTCAAAACAAATCCGATGTACCAAATGAACTAGCTAGTTCCAACAAAAAAATCACTGGTTCCAGCAAAAACTGAAGTCAGTTGGTGAGGGCGCAGTCTGGTTCCAACAAAAATGGAAGCTGGTCCCAACACATGGCCTTGCTGGTTGCAGCAAAAAACGACGCCGGTTCCAGCAAAAGGTGTTGGCCGTTTCCAGCAAGGTGCCACCGGCTCGCTGTGTTCGGCTGTAGCTCGCCACGCCTTCGATTCCAGCTTCCCGTCATGGGTTGTAGCAAGATGCAGCGCCGGTCACAGCTCCCCCAGACACCGGTTGGAGCTTCTCACATCCATGGTTGCAGCATCGGCTAACCATGGCCGTGGAGAAAAAAGAGGGAGGTAGGCTCCGACCATGGCCGGGTGCAGCTTTGCTGGGTGGAAGGCGCGGAATGGAGGGAGGAGGCAGCCGGTCACAAATCACGTGTCCCCAAATGGCAGCTGCCGCGTAGCAACGGGGAAGGAGGAGGAGGAGACTGTGGGGCGGCGGCCATGGGACGAGCTGCTGGGGAAGAAAAAGGAACGAGGCGAGAAAAAGGGGATAGATGTGGCTGCGGCTCGGTCCTCGTGTGCTAGGGGATAAGGATGAAGACCGATGCGTGGGGCCGTAGGCGGTCCGTGTGGCGCCTGAGGGAAGGAGTTGGTGTTGGAAATATGCCCTAGAGGCAATAATAAAATGATTATTATTATATTTCGTTGTTCATGATAATTGTCTGTTATTCATGCTATAAATGTGTTATCCGGAAGTCATGATACATGTGTGAATACACAGACCACAACATGTCCCTAGTGAGCCTCTAGTTGACTAGCTCGTTGATCAATGGATAGTCATGGTTTCCTGACTATGGACATTGGATGTCATTGATAACGGGATCACATCATTAGGAGAATGATGTGATGGACAAGACCCAATCCTAAGCATAGCACAAGATCGTGTAGTTCGTTTGCTAGAGCTTTTCCAATCTCAAGTATCTTTTCCTTAGACCATGAGATCGTGTAACTCCCGGATACCGTAGGAGTGCTTTGGGTGTACCAAACGTCACAACATAACTGGGTGAATATAAAGGTATACTATATGTATCCCCGAAAGTGTCTGTTGGGTTGACACGGATCGAGACTGGGATTTGTCACTCCATATGATGGAGAGGTATCTCTGGGCCCACTCGGTAATGCATCATCATAATGAGCTCAGTGTGACCAAGTGGTTGGTCACGGGATCATGCATTACGGTATGAGTAAAGTGACTTGCCGGTAACGAGATTGAACGAGGTATTGGGATACCGACGATCGAATCTCGGGCAAGTAATGTACCGATTGACAAAGGGAATTGTATACGAGATTGCTTGAATCCTCGACATCGTGGTTCATCCGATGAGATCATCGTGGAACATGTGGGAGCCAACATGGGTATCCAGATCCTGCTGTTGGTTATTGGCCGGAGAGCTGTCTCGGTCATGTCTGTGTGATTCCCGAATCCGTAGGGTCTACACACTTAAGGTTCGATGACACTAGGGTTATTAGGAAGACTTGTATGTGATTACCGAATGTTGTTCAGAGTCCCAGATGAGATCCTGGACGTCAGGAGGAGTTTCGAAATAGTCCGGAGGTGAAGATTTATATATGGAAAATTGTCATATGGTCACCGGAAAGGTTCGGGGGCATATCGGTATTGTACCGAGGTCACCGGAGGGGTTACGGGGGTCCACCGGGAGGGGCCACCACTCCCGGAGGGCCTTATGGGTTGTAGAGGGAAGGGAACCAGCCTCAAGTGGGTTGGGGCGCCACACCCCTTAGGGCCCATGCGCCTAGGGTTGGGAAGAACCCTAGAGGGGGCGCCCCCTCCTTGGGGGCAAGCCCCCCTCTCCTTGGCCGCCGCCCCGCCTCTAGATCTCATCTAGAGGAGGCCGGCCCCCTTCCCCCTTCCCCAATAAATAGAGGGGCGAGGGGAGGGCTGCACACAACATCCAAGGCGCAGCCCCTCCCCTCCCCAACACCTCTCCTCCTCCGTTAAGAGCTTGGCGAAGCCCTGCCGGAGTGCTGCTGCTCCACCACCACCATGCCGTCGTGCTGCTGTTGGAGCTCTCTTCCTCAACCTCTCCCTCCTCCTTGCTGGATCAAGGCGCGGGAGACGTCCTCGCTACGTACGTGTGTTGAAGGCGGAGGTGACGTTCGTTCGGCGCTTGGTCATCGGTGATTTGGATCACGACGAGTACGACTCCATCAACCCCGTTCTCTTGAGCGCTTCCGCTCGCGATCTACAAGGGTATGTAGATGCACTTTCCTCTCCCTCGTTGCTAGATGACTCCATAGATTGATCTTGGTGATGCGTAAATTTTTTTAAAATTCTGCTACGTTCCCCAACAGTTGGGCCCGTAACAACGCAGCGAGCCACGGGAGATTGGCCGAAGCTTCGGCCGGCGCCCCGGCGTTAAACGTTTCCCTACTATATATGAGAGGCTTAGAATACAATTGTCCTACTAGGATACGACACCATACCCTGGAAAAACAATACAACCAAGAGTTCAACTGTAACGTATCTTACACAATATTCGATAAAACTCTAATAGAGCATAGCTGGAAAGTTTGAAATAAATGAAGAAAAATGCATGCACTAGCGTCAAATTAAAGCCTTTGACTTGAACCTTGATGAGTCGGTTTCATCACAAAGAATCTAATCATCTGAGCAACATCACTTTGCAACTATGTGTGTGATCGACAGGCACATCATCCTGAAAGTAGCCATTTGATTTGTTTCATGTACATAAACGGTGATTAATTCAGTAATGCGCGTGCAGTGGAAAGATTAATAAACATGGGCAGGAAAGAAGAAGAATCACGGGCGGACGCACGCGCGCAGCCAAGCACGTACGTCGTCGGTCGCTGCGCTGTCAGAGTAGCACGTATGTTCCTAGCTAAATACTTTCTCCTATACTTTTTACTCTGCATATTAGGTTTGTTTGAAGTCAATCTCATCCAACTTTGACTAAATTTATATAAAAAATTATAGATATTCACATAACAACACCAATATCATTGGATTCATCTGGTAATATATTTTCATATTATATTTATTAGATATTATAGATGCTAATAATTTCTAATATAAATTTGGTCAAACTTAGCAAAGTTTGATTTTCGGTAAATCCAATGTGCAGAGTAAAAAGAACCGGAGGGAGTATATCGTATAACAAATGAGCTCTCGCTGGCCACACCGGCGTGGCCTGTCCATTGAGACGAGAGAGGCAATGCAACAAGGGGCCGGGCAGCTGATCGATCGAGCTGGTAGCGGTCAGCACCTATCCATAGAAACGCCAAACAAAACAAGCAAAGGTCAACTGCATGGCGGATGGGCACTAAGGTAGAGGTACATACATGCCGTCTCCTAGCAGTGGCTGGCACCGGCAGCAAGTAATCCATCGATGTTGAATCGGTCCCACCTCACTAGAGCATCTACAGCCGGATTCTATAAACCGAGGGCCACTGATTAGACAGGAGAGAGAAGCAATCGGACTTCTCAAAACCAACTTAAAACTTCTCAAAACCAACTTAAATGCCCGAGCTGGCAGCCATCATATTCTTCTCATATATGGGATGAGTATGAGGAGGTGGTCGGGCGTGCCCGGTCAGTGATCATGTGTCTGCCATATAGGATTAGGGCCGCCACAAAGCATCTTTTTTCTTTCTTTTCTTTTTCTCTCTCCTTCTCTATCAATCACATGCATGTGACAGACATATAAAGAAATAAAATGAGAGACATGGCTGCGTGATGAAAAAATACGAAATCAAAGCGGACACGCCCGGATGCTAACCGGACGCTTCCGCGGTCATTTGACGGGTCAAATTTGTTTAGTCCGGATGTAGATGCTCTTTAATTACCTATCGGATCGGATCAACTACAACTACCACCACTTCCTTTTTCTATATATGATTTCTTTGCGGCAACTTTTTCTATGTATGATACTGCTACAATAACTAGTTCAGCAGCAGTCACCGACCCGCGAGAGATAATCATAGCTAGGTTGGCATATTATCCATAGTATATACTAGCTTATACCCGCGCGGCGGTACGCCGCGCCTTGCCAATATGTCACGTTGAATTTTTTGCATATGATCGTGCAAAAGTTTATTCCTGTTAATTGGTTACAGAGTTGTTTTTCTAATTATATTTATATAGTATGTTAATTTGTTAATCCATTGTACTTATTAGATATTAAGTGGGCATGAATAGAAAAAGTGTCACAGAATTAATAACTTTATTGCATGGAACACTGGATACATTTTGCACAAAGAGAGTACATTCTTTTTTTTGCAGGAAAAGAGAGTACATCCTTTTTTTTGCATGAAAAGAGAGTACATTCTGATACTGCAACTTTATGTTTCTACAAACGATCTATGATTTCTTTGTACACTACATTTTAGTCTCTCCAGTAGGGGAACCATTTCCATCCTCAATTAGGGATGTAAGACCGGCACGTGAAGTCACTCTTGACACGGTAACATACAACTGACCATGCGATAAGACAGGTTCTGGCAGATAAACACAAATCTTTGACAACATCTGACCCTGACTCTTATTAATAGTCATAGCATAGCATCCCGTCAAAGAAAAAATAGTCATAGCATAGCATAACCGAACAGGGAATTGGCAACGACGAAGTGTAAATGGCCATTTGCACCCGCAAGAATTAAGAACCACTTGCACCCGGAAGAATTAAGAACAATCCATGGGATGCAAACTGGCTGCCCTTAATTAGAGCCGGCAATAGTTTCTCCCTCCACCACTCTTTCACCAAGACGTGTAATGATCAACAGCGTTCCATTGCACAAACCAAATGATTGGTTGACATTCCAAAGGAATATAACAGGAACACCAACCTTAAGCGGAATTTTGTGCTGTGGGAAATTGTTGATTTTTATTTAATTCAATAGCTCAGGAGGGTAAAACACCTCAACCTCATCAATATGATCAGTGGCCTTGAATATATAATCGCAACTAAGATACTCTTTAGACATGCCCGATCAAAGACAACTTCATTGAGATCATCTACCACATTATTGGTGGGCATACAATTGCACGCTGAGATAAATAATCACACCGTTGAAACGAACGAAAAGAAAAAGACAAAGCAGGGCTTCCGGCGTTGTTAGTGCTTCATATCCTAATCAGCACAATTATTTGTCATAGTAAATGTGCAAAGCAAGTTAGTGCTTCCGAAGAAGTAGCCACTTCTAGTCTAAGGTCTGAACAACCCAAAACAACCAAAAACCGTAAGAAAAAATGTGCCAACAATTTTAAAATCCTTAGAAATCATAACAAATAAGGGAATATAAGTATTGTATAGCAACGAACAATTACCATATGCTGCCTGATTATACATCATGGGCTTGGTTTCATTTCTAATGAAAACTGAACCATGGGCGGTGCCCCGCAAGATCATTTTTTTACATCATGATTTTTTGGAAGGCCGGGCCAATTGTTCTGTGCGCTGGTGCCATTGTCCTTCAAGAAACACTCTCAACTTTCTTCCATATAGATTGCAATGCAAGGGATCTAGCAGGCCAATACCTACATCAGCAGATTAAACGTAGTAAACTAAGTGCAAAGAGTACATATAATTTCTCGTTTTCAACTTTCATGATATGCAAAATGATCAAGACACTCATAAAGTCACAGTGTCCCTCTGCTCAATCCAGTTCAGTGGCTCAATTTTGAGAAAGGACATAAATACACCATCATACCTTCTGACATCACTAAACAAAATTGTAAATATGTCACTTTCGAATTATAGAGAAGGCAGACAACATACATCTCCAGCACTGAAGTTAATTAGAAACATATATACGCAGGTCCATACAGTTCATAATATTGCAGCTTATGTTCAGGAACAATGGGTACTTCATCACTGCAGTAGATCTTCCCCCAAGTGAAAATTAATAGGAAGAATAAACATATCTAAGAGATCATTCTCATAATTACGAAATGCTCACATGAAGAGAAACCAACCATAAAATAGGAAGTATCAGGATGCAGTGAAGCAAAATATATCAACCCCAATGCAAGCGAAGCTTGCCTGGAAAAATATTGATGTCTCTGGATGTGCTTGCTCTACAAAAGAACCACTACCCACCTTCCTGAAAACTGTAGGAAAAAGGTTTATAGCGAGTATGCATCATCTAACGAAAAACCAAAAGAAGTATATGTAGTAAATAATGGGTGCACATGGATGATCCCATCTTCTATGGCAACAAATCGACAAAAAATCTATTGAAAGAAATATCCGCAGAACATTCTCTTCTACCACACCATAATCAAATAAATATTTTATGGCACCTTTTCAATATATAGGCTGAATGCAGAAGATCATGTAATTTCTTTACAAACAAAAAACAGGTCAGTTATCTTGATTCATAAGGATCAGAACTATTGATAGGGACAAACAAAGCATGAATATTTACATTTGTTTTTCTCATCACCCTGTTAAGCCATTTCATCAAGTATGTATACTAACCTGCACATTCATGGAAAATGTTAAAATCAAATAGAAAAAAGGTGCTGGAACTTCTAGCCATCTTACATCTCTTCATTTTGTTGGCCAAGTATATAGCAACATACACGACGTAGCAAAAATTGCATTAGTATGTGTTCTGCTCATCCGATTCAGGTTGATCTTCCCTTCGCTTTTTTCCTGGATGAACACTAATGTTCAGCCAATGGTGTACCAATTTTTTGAAGACTCACCATGATGCTACAAGATCTAAAAAATAAAAATAAAGAGCAGGGGACTCATCTTGCTGCTACGTCCTCAACGGTGAACAGAGACGGTAAAGTGCCCCTGCTACCGTTTGACAGCGCCGCTGCCCACTTTCCCGCACAATCCGCCTCCACCACCTAGCAGAAGTCGATTCTGCCACCTTACAGAGGTTGCTGCTGTACGCGGAAGTAGTCAAATAGCAGCCCAAGCTCCTCGCAGTCAACCGCACCGTGGGCAACATCTCCTCCCCATGCGCCTGCATACCACACCATCCATGTAAACACCAGGACCAACATGAATCGACTCCAATCCAAATGGATGAATGAACTGAGAATTACACGGCGAATTCAAGAGGGTCAGAACTACCTTGGGCATCAGACCACGCGATTTGGGAATGCCTGGGAACAGGCTTCTCCGTCGTCATGTCGGCCAACAACGAAACGCATCGGAGATCACAGTCGGCAGCGGATATTGCAAAAAAATCTTAAATATCAAAATATTCAAAACACAATCAACTTGGTTTCTCTTCCTACGCATTAACACAAACACCCAATTAATATGCACTGAAAAAGGGGGTTCATCTTTTTGTACAGCCACATTTCAAATAGGAGGATTTGAATCAACGACTCATCTACTTGAACAAAAGTAGCACATCAAAAAGTAAGAATTGGATCAGAAATATGAAAGAGAGAGGGAGGGGGGAGGGAGGGAGCGAGAGAGAGAGGGAGAGAGGTGGAGGCGGCCGACGCGAGGCTAGCGAGGGGAGGCGGCGAGGTAGGCAGGGTGGACTGAGGGTGCTGGGGATCAAAGGACGGCAAGGCCGGAGGAGGCATCTGTGGCGGGCATCTCGCTTCCGCCGCCAGCCGCCAGCGGGTAGAGGTCGTGGCTGAGAAGGCGCGACGCTGCTGAGGGAGGTCAAGGGAGAGGGGTCGCGCTGCTCCGCCTGCTCCCGCTGTACGCCATCGCCGTCGCCGCCGCCACCACCGTCGTCGCTGTGTTGTGGCTCGGGAGAGGCAGTCTGAGAGGGCCGTCGGGACAGCCTGACAGGCGAGGCGTGGGGACCATGGCTGTGGCGAGCGGGCTGCCGTGGGCAGCGGAGCACGTAGACAGTGAAGGTGGCCGCGCTTGGACTCTGGTTGGTGTGTCTACGCACGACCGCAGATATGGACGGAGAGAGAGGAGACGGAAGCAGATGGAATGACGAACCGATGGACGGAGAAGGCAGTATTTATAGGAGGCAGTAGAGGGGAAGAGCACAAATCGAAAACAACCAGCGCACATGTTGTAGAAGAGCCCAGAAAACTACAGCAAAGCGGCAACCGATAGCGGAAGAAACCCAGAAGGTGCGGGCGGCAGCCTGACTCGATTGGAAGGAAAAAGCAGTTTCGATCTCTCCATGCAGATGACATGCAACCAGTCACGAACTGAGGAACAACCGGAACATGCAGCTAATGGGCAGATAAGGATTCATTTTTTTTATGATTTCCAGCAGCAATCAGTACGCGCACCAAACCGTGTACCCGGCTGTATCCCCTACTAAAGCACGTGGCAGTCACCCATTGGTCTGAGTTTTACTGTTAAGAAAAAGTCAAAAAAACGTGGTAAACTAAACCTGGCCAGGTTTAGTATATTTAGAATATAGACCTTTGTGCTGCATGGATCGATATAATGTGCACGTCCCATAAGTCAAGGGCATCAACCATTCTTACATATATCCACTCCATCTTAAACAAGCTGCCTATGTGCAGTTTTGCCACACCGCGCAAAAAGATGGAATAAAATATCTCTGCATACATGTGATTGATCCAGCTCGCTGACCTTTGTTAAGCTTCCGCATGCGTGCATGGTCATGGTGGCTGCCTCCATCACCATTATTGCAACAAGTTGTAGTAGCAGTGTAGCACGCTAGCTAGTGCATCCAACTCAACTTGCTGTACATGCATGCATGTAAGTCATATCCATCCATATCTTACGCTCGACCCAGTGACAACCGCTGTGTTCTTATCCATGCCATCGTCCATCACAGGATTTTAGTAAAATCGTATAGTTCTGACCACAAATTAATTAATGTGGACGAATATATGTACTCTGTGGACTAAAATAAGCGTCATCCATCACCTATATTATCAGATTGACCTGCTTGACGCGACAGACGATTCGTGTGCACTTCGTTATCTTTTAGAGAAAAATCCAGCGCACAACCCTTTTTATGGGATTTACATAACACGCAGTCGATCGAGCTGGTAGCAGTCGCCGTGGAAGAACGCCCAAACTAACTAACAAGCAGAGGTCAACTGACCGGATCACATGGCGGATGGTCACTAGGTGGGTGTAGTCAGGGCAAAGCTGTTCGCCACACACAGCGACTAACCTCATCTCTTAGCAAAGAGATCGTTAGCATGTGTGCCTTTTTATTTGAAGATCTTCACCTCTAAAGAAAACGAGATATCTTCAAACGCTTTGCTTCTTGGCGTAATCTCCTTTGTGGTCTGCCATAATAGCACACTAAACCATCTTGAGGGTACTGATGACCCGGAGCCAAGAGACAGTACTAGCGATTCTCGCTTTATGAACGAGAAAATATGTCACCATGGCAGCGCTTCCATTGTCTGAGGGTTCCGAATGACAACAAAGATGACACTTGATGCTCCCATGAAATCATGCTTATGGCTCCTTGCGATCAATGCCATCACAGCCTTGCAATATTTGCTTGACATGCATGGTGTTTACATTGATCTTTTGCACAACTAATAGAAGGAGGGATTGAGGACGAGACCGCTATAAGTGATTTTGTATCAGCGAATGCTCGTAAAAAAATTTAAGAGGCCCCAAATTATGATTTCGCCCTGGGCCCCCAAATTCTCAGGACCGGCCCTGGGTGTAGTACGTACGTAGTTGTCTTCTCGTATAGTAGCACCGATAGCTAGTAAACGATCGATGCCCTGTTCCCACTTCATTCATTAGTTCAGCATGATACACTGCAGATGCCACCACTCCTTTTCTCTATATACAATAATGAACTAGTTCAGCAGGTGTATGTGTGTCTCTATATATATATATATATAGAGAGAGAGAGAGAGAGCGCGAGCTAGCTACCTGACCTTGGATCCGCCTGCTCGTGTCTTGGACGCTTTTGCATGCGTGCATGGTCATGATCTCAGCTGTCTCCATTATTGCGACAAGTTGTATAGTGGCTAGCTAGCAGCAACACGCTGCACTGTACAGCATGCAGTGCATCCAAGTCAAGTTGCTGTACATGCATGTGTGACCATCCGATCCAACCGTATCCAAACTGGATCGATGGATGTGACCACGAGTGCAAGCTCGACCAAGAGAAAGAGAGCCAAGTTACCGTTCTGTTGCAATCCGCCGGCCGACATGTACCATCACATCCATCGTGCACCACGATTCAATAAGAGCGTGTTTGGTTGCCTGGTCCGTGCGGGAAAGATTGAGCCCGTTTGACAACCTGCATTCATTGTGCGGTCTGCATCGCACGGAACTTAAAGCACATCCAGGGCAGGCCCAGAGGAAACGCCTGAATCGGCAGTAGCTCGCGAGCATGGCTCGGACGAGGTAGGGAGGGCGACGCGCTTCTCCCCTCATGCGAGCAGGGAGATGGCGCGAGCTCGCCCGCGTTGCCGAAAATCGGCGTGAGGATTTCGTCTCACCTCCCGGCTAGTCCACCCCTATTTAGCCCCCTCCCTCACCGCCCCAACTCCCGCCACCATTCTCCCTTCGTTCGAGCTTTCCCGCCGACGCACATCGGCACCGATGAGCAGGTAAGCGGCGCATCTTGATCGGCCGGTGGTCCACGGCGTCGGCGCTCTTTCACCGGTCGGCGTTGATCTTCCACGACCGTCCCCCCTCGTCCTCGAGTTGCTGCCATGGCCTCTGTGAGTTCAACCCCCCTTTCTCTCTGTTCCCTCTAGCTAGATCTGGGCTGCAACTGGGGTTTGATCTAGATGCATGGTTGATTAGAGGTCTAATCTGTGAGCTGATATGGTTGATTGCTATGCTGCGGTTGCAATTTATGGTAGGGCTAGATGTTTCAAGCATGTGGTAGGCTAGATTAGTAGTAGAGTTTGAAGTTGAACCTTGTGCTTGTGTTGATTCGTGCTTAGATCTGTGATTTGTACCTATTGATGGTCCATTTGTAGCATGCTGTTTGTTGTAGATTATGTTCGTGCTCATAGGTTGTCCAGTATGCTTACTATGATAGCGATGAACCATATGTGCTTAATATGATAGTCATGAACCATGTACATGTATGTTGTTGCTTTCATGGATTATCCGGTATGTTGTGTGTTATGCTTAGCGTCAATGTGTGCTACGATTGTAGGACATGACCACGCTGACGCAAGATCTTAGTCAGGCCCTTGTCGTGTCCGACAACCAATTTGCTCCATCGTTTGTCGAGGACTCGCAGCCTATGTCCGAGATGGCACCTGATTCAGAGGTGTTCGCGTTTGATTCCCTCTATGTGCCAGTAGTGCTCGTTGAGCCAACTCCTCCTCCTGCTGCTGCCACTGCACTCAAGGTAGCAGCAGTAAAGGCAAAGAATGATGGTACGTCAAACAACATGAAGTGGCAGCCGTTCATGTCCACGCTCGTCCTGAACAAGATGTGTGAGCTCATCTCTAGTGGATTTAGGACTGACAAGGGCTTCAAGGAGGTGCACTTGAATACCGTTGCGAAGCGAGTGTTCGAGTTCTGTGGGCAGGAGGTGTCTGCCACCCAGGTGTACAACCACCTGAGGAAATGGAGAGGTTGATGGATCCAAGTGTCCAAGCTAAGAGACCTTAGCGGCGCCTCATGGGATGAGAACACTTGCTCCATAGTTCTGGAGGCAGAGCACTACGCCGGCCATGTCGCAGTTAGCTCACAGCCCTCTTCCTTTTCATATTGTCCACCATTGCATACTGATAATCACAACTAACAACACTTGTGTTTCATTCTTAGGACCATCCAAGGGATGTCGAGTTCCTCAACACACCCATACAGAACTACACCCAGATGCATCATCTTCTCCTTCGGGCTGGCAACTGGGAAGCATGCCATGGGCTTGGGGGAGGCTCTTGGTTCTCCCATGCAAGACTTCCCTGGGACCCCGGACGTTGAAGTCCTTGATGGCCCTGACAAGCCAGCTGCGAAGTCCTTCGACAAGCCATTTGACCCCGTCCATGATAGGAAGAGGAAGAGAGGAGGCCTGATGGAGGAGGAGATCAATGTCTTTTGCAGCATGACTGAGGCGGTGAAGGAGGTGGCAACATCCATTAGGGAGTGCAAGCCCCTCGACGTCCACCCTGACCTGTATGGCGCTGTCATGACCCAGGGTGGCTTCAGCGACGAGGCTCTCATGGCAGCTCTCAGCCACCTGCTTGACATCAAGGCCCAGGGTGTTGGGTTCGTTGCCATGGCAGGCGCTCAAAGGGTGTTGTGGCTCAGGAGCTGGCTGGGCAAGCACTACTACTAGATTAGTGCTGCCTGTGAGCATGCATGATCCCCGATGGCAATGACGGTGGTGACGACGACGACAATGACTATGACGACGTAAATTTTGTGTAGCTAGGGCTGAAAAACAATTTGATGGTCTGTATATTTTGGTGAGGTGGTATATACTAACCCCTCATGCTGATGGTGAACTTGCGGTGGTAGGACGACATCCTCTTTTGGATGTGGTGGTAGGTTAACACCAAGGTAGTGCTAGGTTGAACTTGCTATGCCGTATGATCATGCATGCTTTACTTCTCTTCTGCTACATTGTTGTTTGTGTGCTACTTTGCTTGCTACTTGTGTGCTCCATTGATTTGCTGCTTCAACTCTTGCTCTTATGCATTGCTAGAGCAAGTGGTATGCGGTGTTCATCGCTAAGGCTCCAGGGGTTTATAGTTTATGGGAAGAAGCCAATGCACAAATGACATCGTATAGCAACAGCAGCTATAGAGGTTCAAGACTAGGCACGCAGCAGAACAAGCTTACTCCGACCGGGACACTGGGTACAAAAGCACGGAGGCAGCAGTGTTGACAGTGGCAAGGTTGGAGGTGTCAGACTGGAAGGTGCTAAGGTGGATCGTCAGTTTGGGCTGAAGCTGAAGAACTTCATCATCTTCGCCCAGTTCATCGTCATTGTTGTGTTGTGGCGTTGGTGTGCTAGGTGTGATCATTGTGGGCAAGCTCACCAACTAGGGTATAAGGTAAACACAACATGTACGCCGTATGCAACCAAATGCCATGCTCATGTGCCGCTTGGGCCAATGTAGGCAACCAAATAAAGTGCACTCCCGTATTATCTAATGCAGGGACACTAGATGCAGGCAACCAAACAACTTGCAGATGGCGCATTAGGGCCTGTTTTTGCTCAACTAGGCTGGGTTGAGAAGTGTATGCGATGCAGAAACTGTTCACAATGGCAACCAAACACGACCTAATAGTATTCAAATTTCTATAGTGTTTAAAAGAAATATGGTTAAGTCTAAAACAAGCGTAGTACTACAAGATTCGGTGGTTTTCTTCTACCCTGTTGTTTAATTTGCAGTTTCAATTAATAAGCAAAAGCGAGGGGCATGTTGCTTTTGCAGGCTCGATGTAGCATAGTTGTTGCTCATTGTGCTCGTAAGCCTCCTTTAACATGGAGCTACGTACAACGGCCGGCTGCCCAAAGTCTAACAAGTTGATGCAAAGGAAAGGCCGCAGCCAAGCTGGAAGCAGTAGTGGTTGGCACACCCTCGTGCCGTCTTGCATAGTGCAGTGGCTGGCAGTACTATAGCAAGCAGGTGCACTGATCAACTACAACCACCTATTTTTTATACAGTATAACTAGTTCAGCAGCACTGCAACTGGCACGGTCGGGAATAGAAAACCGTGGCTACATTGTAGTACCCATAAGTCAAGGGCATCACAGACCTCTGTGCTGGATGGGTCGATATGTCCCATGCATAAGTCAAGGGCATCAACCAGATATGTGTGTGCAACTGTCTGCAGCTCTATCACGTCTTCGACAAAAAAAGGAATCTCTTCACCTAATTGACGGATCTGCCCCGCCCGGCCGTGCCTTGGAAGCTCACGGTGGTTAGGCCAACTCCACCGCGCGACCCTATCCTGCCTGGCCCCGTCCGTTTGGGGTAAAAGGGACAAAAAAGGCGGCCCAGCGCGCGGGAGCAAACGGACTTTTGTCCGCTTTCGACCCATCCCCGGCCCAAACTTGCGCTGGTTTTAGGGTGAAACGGACAGCGCGCGGATGGGCTGGACGTGCGCTTGTCCTCCCCTGGCCCGCCTGTCGGTGGGAGAAACCAACCCCCCCCCCCCCACGGCCATTTGGATCCATTTCCCCCAAACCCTCCCACGTCCCTCCCGCCTCCCCCCCTCTCTCCCCCGTCCATGGCCGACGCCCCGCCGAGTTCCGGCGGCCCGGCCGTCGACCCGACCGCGAAGGTGAGGAAGAAGGCGGCAAAGAAGCCGCGGTCGGAGTACACGCCGGAGGAGATCGCCAAGTTGGACGCGGAATCGGCGAAGAGGAGGGAACGGAGAGCGGCCGTCAAGATGAATGCCGCCGCGGCCAAGTTTGCCGCCCAGCGCGAGGAGCTGGAGGCCGCGCGGTGCAAGGCCGCTGCCGACGAGAAGGAGGACCTCGTCAACAAAGCGCACGCCATCCTCATGCTTGGCATGGGCCGTCCGGCGGGGTTCCATGCAGCGGCCGCCGGCCCGGCGAGCACAAGCTCTTCGGTTGCCCGGCCTACGCACTGCCAGTCGCCGACGA
This sequence comes from Aegilops umbellulata, assembly GCA_032464435.1. Classification (NCBI taxonomy): domain Eukaryota; kingdom Viridiplantae; phylum Streptophyta; class Magnoliopsida; order Poales; family Poaceae; genus Aegilops; species Aegilops umbellulata. The sequence goes on from CP136056.1 coordinate 575,256,697, forward strand.
CGCGCGTCGCGCCCATGTCACCCGGCTTTCCTCCGCCCAGGCACGACGGCCAGACCCGTTTCTCGGCGTCGCCGGACGTGGGCTTGTTCGCGTCGTCCACACCACGCCCCGCGGCCGTCATCGACCTCAATGTGACGCCTGGGTCCAGCAGCGGCGGGCGGCCTTCCGTCGAGATGCAAAGAAAGCAGGCGCGTGCACCGTTCACGGGCACCATGCCGGCCCCCCGCGTGTTGTTTGACGAAATGCCAACCTCAACACCGACGGTGGACGACCCCTTCTACAACCAGTACATGGAGGACTTGATGTTCCAGGGTGGGCATGGCCGTGCCTACGACCCCGATGAGACCCAAAGTCAGGATGGCCGCGCCCAGTACGTGCCCGATGAAGAGGCCGACGACCGTGCTGAGTACGACCATGGTGATTCGTGGCATGAAGACGATGACATCTATGTCGAAGGTGAAGATGAAGATGAAGCCAATGATGTTGATATTAGTGGCGCTCCATTGTTCATAGATGAGCTCACCCAAAGAGCGGAAGCACAAAAGAAGCGGAAGAGCATTCGCACCGGTTCATATACACAAGATGAGGACAAGTTGATTTGCCAAAGTTGGATGGAGATAAGCCAAGATCCAAGGACCGGCGCGCAACAAAAGGGCATCGTTTTTTGGACGAGAGTCCACAAAACATTCCATGAAAGGAAGATGTTTGAACCCTACCAATTTACAAGCAACCGTGGCATCTGTTTGATTCAAAAAAGATGGTTGTTCATCCAACAAGAGTGCAACAAATATTGTGCCGCATTAGAGAGCGTTGAAGCACGGCCCATGAGTGGTCTCGGCGTTGGAGACATGGTATGCTCTTCTCTTTCTAGCCCTTGCTACGGCCATGAGACTTCGGCCGTGTATATGTTTGCATGTTCACTTGTTGTTGATCATGTGGTGTAGGCATTTCAATCTTTGGAGGCATGCAAGGCCCAGCACAATGACAAGCCATTCACTCTTATGCATTGTTGGACGAGCATCAACAATTGCCCTAAGTTCAAGGATCAATACCGTGAACTTCAAAGGAAAAGACGCAAGAAGACGGCCAAGTTCGCCGGAGGTGGGGATGGCGAGGCTTTGTTGCCGGCGTGAACTGGGGTCGTGAACTGGGGCTTGGCATTTGAAACGTTCCTTTTTTTTAAACTAGACGCGGACAGGATGGGGCAAAAGGATGCGTCCGCGCGCTGGGCGCACGGCCGCCGCATCCCAGGACAGGCCCGGACACGACCCCAAATCCCTACCCAAAGGAACAAAAACAGGACAAAACAGACGTCCGATTGGGGTCGCGCGGTGGCGTTGGCCTTAGGCCAACCCCAGCACGCGCGACCTCATCCTGTCCGGATGCGTATGTTTGGGGCAAAACGGACAAACCAGACGGTCAGTGCGCGGGCACAAACAGACTTTTGTTCGTTTTCTGTTTGCTTTTGACCCATCTGCAGCCCAACTTTGCGCCGCTTTTGGAGTGAAACGGACAGCACGCAGACGGGCGGGACGCGCGCGCATGTCCTTCCCTGGCCCGCCCGTCAGTGGAACAAGCAAAACCCCTCGCGCCCCCATTTGGCGCCATTTCCCCCACCATCTCCCGTCCATGGCCGACGCCCCACCGAATTCTGGCGGCCTGGCCGTCGACCCGCCCGCAAAGTTGAAGAAGAAGGCGGCCAAGGGTGCAAGGAAGCCGCGGTCGGAGTGCACGCCGGAGGAGCTCGCCAAGTTGGACGCGGAATCAGCGAAGAGGAGGAACCGGAGGGTGGCCGTCAAGGGAAAGACCGCCGCGGCCAAGTTCACTGCAGAGCGCGATGCGGTGGAGGCCGCGCGGCGCAAGGCCGAGGTCGACAAGAAGGAGGCCATCATCAACAAAGGGCACGCCCTCCTAATGCTTGGCATTTGCCATCCGGCGGGGTTCTCTGATGCGGCCGCCGGCCCGGCGAGCACAGGCTGGTCGGTCGCTAGGCCTCAGCATTGCTCGTCGCCGACGTCGCGAACCACGCCTATGTCACCCGGCTTCCCCCCGCCAAGGCACGATGGCCACACTCGTTTTTCGGGCTCGCCGGACGTTGGCGTGATCGCGCTGTCTACCCCGCGCCCCTCGGCCGTCATCGACCTCAACGTCACGCCAGGTTCCAGCAGCGGCGGCCGGCCGTCCGTGGAGATGCAAAGAAAATAAGCACGACCACCGTTTACAGGCACAATGTCGTCGCCCCGCGTCCTGTTCGACGAAATGGCAACACCAACGCCAACTGTCGACGACCCCTTCTACAACCAGTTGGAGAAAGTGATCTATGAGGGTGGGCATGGCGTTGCCTACGATCCCGACGAGACCCAAAGTCAGGATGGCCGCGCCCAATACATTGCGGATGAAGAGGCCCACGACCATGCGGACTACGACCATGGTGACTCGTGGCATGAAGACGATGACATCTATTGCGAAGGCGATGGTGATGAAGAAGATGGCATTGATATTGACATTTCAGGCGAGCCATTGTTCATCGACGAGCTCACCCAAAGAGCGGAAGCACAAAAGAGGAAGAAGAGCATTCCCACGGGTTCATATTCACAAGACGAGGACAAGTTGATTTGCCAGTGTTGGATGGAGATTAGCCAAGATCTGAGGACCGGCGCGCAACAAAAGGGCCTTATATTTTGGACGAGAGTCCACAAAACATTCCATGAAAGAAAGATGTTTGAGCCCTACCAAATTACAAGCAACCATGGCATCACCTCGATTCAAAAAAGGTGCTTGTTCATCCAACAAGAGTGCAAAAAGTATTGTGCCGCACTTGAGAGCATTGAAGCACGGCCCGTGAGTGGTCTTGGCATTGGGGACTTGGTATGCTCTCCTCATCCTAGTTCTTTTTTTGCTGCGGCCATGAGACTTCGGCCTTGTATATGTTTACATGTTCATTTGTTTTTTATCATGTGGTGTAAGCATTTCAATCTTTGTAAGCATTTAAAGGCCGACACAATGACAAGCCATTCACTCTTACGCATTGTTGGACGCTCATCAACAATTGCCCAAAGTTCAAAGATCAATACCGTGAACTTAAAAGAAAGAGAGGCAAGAAGCCGGCCGCATTTGCCGGAGGTGGAGATGGTGAGGCGTTGAAGAGGCCAAGGGTCAAGACCAACTCCAAGGTGGACGACATACGTGATGCGTCATCCATGGCCTTGCATGAGACTTTGCACAGCATGATGTCTCAAAAAGAAGTGAGGGACGAGAAGAAGCAGCAAAGCAAGGACGAGCAAATGAAGCAATACTTAGAGCTTCAAAGGAAGAAGCTTGAGATGGAGGAGGCGGCCAAGAAGAGGAACATCGACATGGAGGAGGCGGCCCAGCAAAGGCAGCTCGACATCGACGCCACCAATGCCGCAACCTAAGCAAAGCAGGTGGCCCTTGCGATCATGAGCGTGGACTTGACCAAGATGAGCGAGAAGACGAGGAGCTTGTTCGAGGCCAGGCAGAAGGAGATGTTCGACGCCGACAGCCTGAACTAGGACGTCTGATCGGCCATGGTCGTTCTTTTTTGGAGGCTGGCATGGGTGCCGGCCGCTGGCTGTGTGCCGGCGAGAAACATATTCATTTTGGAGGCTGGTTGTGTTGCTGGCCGCTGGCTGTTTCCGGTGACAACCTATTCTTCCTGTAGGCTGGCTCTGTTGCCGGCCGCTGACTGTGTTGCCGTTGACGACATGTAGGCCACTGGCTGTGTTGCCGGCGAAGACGTGTAGGCCACTGGCTCTGTTGCCGACGTGAATTAGGGTCGTTGGCCTGATGAACTAGCGCTTGGTATTTCAAACGTTGTTGTTTGAAAATGAAGGCAGATAGAATGGGGCCAAAGGATGCGGCCACGCGCTGGGCGCACAGTCACCGCATTCCAGGACAGGCCCGGACACGACCACATTGCCCTACACAAACGGACAGAATCCGCACAAAACGAACGTCTGTTTGGGATCGTGTGCTGGAGTTGGCCTTACTCTGCTAGTCATGTAATGGTGGCTGGCTGCAGCCTGAAGGCCCCCATCAGATCAATTGCAAGTTTGCAACAAGCTGTACTGCCTTCGTTGCGCTGTGTTGCACCTTCATGCGATGCATCCAACTCATGCATGCATGTGCATGCTGTGTACCCATCCATCCATCCATCCATCCATCTTATACCAGTTAGTTCGATCGTCTGAGTGTGGATTATAAGTGTGATCTATCAACCAGGCATGCACATAGTTAAATTCTGCAATTTGACATCTTTTTGCATCCCTTTTTTTATTATATTAGTAGGGGAATGGAAATTTTTGTCTGTCCAAACTAGTCTTGCAACGATCGATTGGACACTCATGGTATCGTCTGACTTTTATTATATGTTCAATCTCCGACTGTTGTCTCGTTGGCCAGAAGTCAAAGAAAAAGCACCGCCGCTTTTCTCTACTGCTTAAAAAAAACGTAAGGTTTTAATTTCACTTTTCTCCCAACCACTCATTCGTCCAATCTACATGTATATATTAATCAATCATCTTATTTTACTTACCTTCTGAACCAATTTAATGTTAATTTACTTACCAAAATTCTAATCGAAATATAAGGTAATTCCCTGTCAGAATTTGGTGAACATTTATTACCCAACTGCATTATTATTTATAGGTAAATCATAAGCTAACATGCTAGAATATTTACATCCCGTTACAACGCATGGGCATCATTCTACTTTCTCCGTTCCAAAATATTTGTCTTTCTAGGCATTTCAAATGGTTACAACATACGAATGTATGTAGACATATTTTAGAGTGTAGATTCACTCATTTTGCATTGTATGTAGTCATTAGTTAAAATCACTAGAAAGACAAATATTTAGGAACGGAGGGAGTAGTTTATAGCTGAAAAACATATAACACTGTGTTGTTGGCTCGTACGAGAGATACTCACGGACGAGACCAGCACTACGAATGAACCAAGTCCGTGGATGGATCATCTTCAAGCTAGCACACGAAGCTAGCTTGCACTAGGCAACTACATGCATGCGTACACCGGACGCCTTGATGATCGATCGATCTCGGTAATTATGGAACTCCCGGAAGTCAGAACACACGGATGCAGGAGTCCATGGCAAACAGGTGTGTCTCGCACTCGCACATTCGTTAATTTGCACTGATCTCAGTTGCAAAGTACAAGGGGTTACATACGTATTTAAATTAGCTATAAGCTCTTACAAATCCTATTTGGTGATTGACTCCGAGCCCATACCAGTTGCACGGTGTTGTATGCCCAAGAAGAAGCGCAGCTTGCAGCGAGCGTCTGCACCACATCTAGCTCACAATCCCACCTAACCACCGCCTCCTTGCCGCCCATCGATGCTGGCCAGTCGATGACCTCGCCATCTACTCCTTTTCGAAAACCTCGCCATCTACAACTCCCTCCGTTCCCAAATAATTGTCTTTCTAAGCATCTCAAATGGACTACAACATACGGATGTATGTAGACATGTTTTAGAGTGTAGATTCACTCATTTTGCTCCGTATGTAGTCACTTGTTGAAATCTCTAGAAAGACAATTATTTAGGAACGGAGGGAGTACAACTCAACGAGCGTGGCCACAGTGCGGGCGTTCCAGGCGGACACCCTTCGCCTGCCATGGCACTGTAGCCACGCGATCCATGACGTCGCTTACGTCAGTCCGGGCCTATGCTCCCATGACGGGCAGTTGGTGTGGCCCGCAGACGGCAGGCCCCACCTGTCCGCGAGCCACCAGCAGGGGGCAAGGCCTGAGCAAGCGGCTACAAGGGGAGGCCGACTCCTAGCAGGCGGTCATCCCTCCTCTTGGAGTCTGTGCGCCATTAAGCAGAAGTGATGGGGTGTGGCTACAATGATCGCCCACCAGGCGGTACTTATGTACAAGGATTGACAAAGGTTGCTGATCTCTTGAATCATAATGGGACAGGTTGGGGTACGAATAAGCTCTCTGCCATGTTCTTCAAATCTGATGCTTATGACATTATGCAAATAGCTGTTGGTGGCCTGGGAACGGAGGACTACCTCGCTTGGAATTTCACCAAGAATGGCGTCTTCCATGTAAAATCAGCATATCATCATTGGATGTCGAAGAGGAAGGCGAGGGCGGGCCAGCAGGAGTCTTGAAGTTCAGTCCAGAGCCATAAGGGATATATGGCGATGTGGGATACGAGTGCCCCACCGAAGGCGAAGATCCACATGTGGCGCATCATTAGAAATGGACTGGCTGTGGGATCGGAACTCCATCGAAGGAGAATCAATGTAACACTATCTATCTAAGTGGATATCACCTTTTGCCGGACAGAGAGTGAGCTACCAAATGAAAAAACTACGAATTATAAACGCTGACTCCATACGATCTCTCTTCGGGAGGAATCAATAAACGTATCCCGCTGCCTCTGTTCTACAAATCATAATGACCGATGCATTAAATTAGTTCTCCCTATGCGAGATAGAATTCATAAACAATATTTATTTATATTAAACTTTTCTATTTTTAGTCCGTATTCCCATGACTTATGACCTTAATAACCTTAATCTTGTATTATTAATTTTTGTTTGATATAATCACGAAATATATTCATAAAAACAACCAAGTAAACGCAATGAAATATCAAGATATAGTGATTTTATTATGCAATTTTAACATCAAAATATACTATTTAATTGCAAAAAGTTTGAAGCATAATTGCAAAGGAAGTTTTGTTACTTGTTTTTTTTCAAGACATTGCCCCTTAAAATTTATTCGTTAAACAAAATTATTTTTGATTAGAGAAATAAATTATATATTTTCACTAATTAATGTTTGCCACTTAGATGAATTGTAAATATTTGTAGAAAGATAATTAAATGACATTTCGGATTGACTTTAAATCTGTCGAGGCTTCATACATGACAATCAAAAAATGAGTGAGGGAGAAAGTCTGCACCATATATGAGAGAGGAAGAATCCCGACAGTTGTCCTGGGGTCGTTTCTCCTTCTTCTCCTTGTGCTAGACCTTTGTTATGCACTACGGTAAGGAGGAGTAAAGACCATCACCGACGGTCGAAAAATAGTGAGAGAGTGTGTCCACCATATATGAGAGAGGACGAAGAATCCCGACTGTTGTTGTGGGGGTAGCTTCTCCTTCGTTCCCGTGTGCTAAACAATTTGGTCTAATACACTCGGGAACGAAGGGAGGAACTACCATCACCGAACGGTCGAATATATACACCACGTGAGCTGAGAGTTTTCAGGAAAATACTCGACAGAGCGATAGTCAACCCGTGATGAATAATAATGTTCTAATTTAGTTTTTATAGTACATATATTTTAGAAGTTTAATTTTTAAATTATGAACATAGGAAATGTCGTCGGACAAGTGGGTGCACCCTTGCTCTGGCAGAGCAAGTTGAAGCCCCGTACAATCCTTGTACATACGGATGACATAAGCAAACGTGACTCCTGCTTCTTTCACCCCCGGGTCTTGAGATAGGATGCATACACATGCTAATTTTTCCACACTAGTGGTTGCGATATGTAGCATTCGACAACAATCCTCACCCTTCGGCACTAGCCTGCACTTAACGCCCACCATGGTACCCATCCCGCTCGCAGAGGGACAAACCCGCTTGTTGCTGGGCATACCATCGCGCCGGTGAATGGCAAAGTGCGAGGGTGTACGGTCTGCGAAACCCAAACCACACGTTGTCACGAGGTAAACAATAAAACACACACCGGAGTGAGATTCGTACATGATGCAAGATAGAAAGAGAGATGGAGCTTCGTATCGTACGTGCTGGCTGCTTCCGGCTAGGTGCAACCGAGGGGATGGGGGCTGCTGACGACGGCGGCCTTGGCGTGGGGGGCGGCGCCGTCATGCTCGTGGGGCGGCGGAGACGATGGCTTGTATGGTTCTTGTGACGATTATTCTGGTGGTATGACAACCTCGCCGCTATACTCCTCGGCCCTCGTCTTCTAAAAAAGGAGATAAATCATCACATGTGCGATCAAGTTTAGTAGTTTGCAATTGCTTGTACATTTCTCTACTTTTCTAAATTTGGTTACATAGACCTGTGGTGAATTAATATAAAACATTCTAACTTATTTATACTAAACAATTTTATTTTATTTATGGTTATCATTATTAATTGTTATATATAACAAGAAATGGCAACATATAGTGCCGCTAAATATTAAGATATATTCACTGAAAAATATTTTAAGACCTATTGTATTCCAGACACAATTATATTGTCTAGTTTACAAATATGCTTGCATTAAGTTGAAACATTTTTTTAGACAAGAAACCATACTTTCTGATAGAGTTTCCTTGAGTATTATTTTCCAAAAATACTATTGTTCAAATGTGTCCACTAGATCAAAGAAAAAACTTAAACAAAGTTACATTGGTCTCTTCATTATATGTGTTACTTATCTGTTCACACATACTTTGGTATCTTTAAATATCTTGTAAAAACACTAGATTAACATTTTGAACAAAGACCTTGTTAAACATTTCTAGAGGAAATATAGTTGATTATATTGGGTTTCATAACATTGAATGCTCAAGAATGTACGAGATAGCCAAGTTGTTTGGCCTACAATTACCAGCATTATCAAATTTCTTCTTTCATGGTAAACTAGCATGATTAGTGTGCTTTCCTGCAGCGATAGATATGCCATTATAAACCTGCAGATCATATATTATAATGTCTCTAAATTTCTCTTAGAATGCTCAAGAATGTACAGGATACCCCAGGATCATGGAAGACGATCCTGGGGGCGAAATCCATTCATCATACTTTGCCTGCAAGCACCAATGTGAAGCGCAGAGTCGACATCACTCACTTGGCTGCCATGTGCGCCTCTCCCTCTTCTACTCCTATCGCCATCTAGTTCGTACTTATCTTTCTGACATCGTCTGGCTCTCACATCAAATCATCATCATTGTCGTCTGATCGCTGCTAATTCACGTCAGGTGGTCGAGGAAGAAAATAGTACTCCCTCCATTCCAAAATATAATGCGCCCGCGCTTCCCGAGGTCCAAGTTTGACCATGAATTTAACCAACGAGACCGACTGCGGCGGGAGAAAAAATTGTATAATTGAAAACTTCTTTTAAATACGAATTAACTGATATAACATTTGCTCCCGTCGCAATCGGTCTTGATGGCTAAATTTACGGTCAAAGTTGAAGCATGAGGATAGAGGAAGCACTACATTGTGGAATGGAGGGAGTAGGAGCGCCAAGAACGAAATGGGAGAGTCACCAACGACATCAGCATTACATATTTTACTATACTAAAGCGGGAAAGATTCGTTTTTTCTGCTTTTTACATTTGTTAAGCTTCTACTGTCCATTTACATCGAAGTTAGTAAATAGTAGTAGTGAACAGAAGAGTGCATATCCAGTGATACCAACACTAGTATGATACGGTGATACAAGAAGATGTGGTCCGTTGGATCTGTGCCCTAGGGACAGGATTGAACATCAACACAATCCATTGCTAAATATACGAAGGAGACCTTGAAACTTTTGTAAATTGCTGGTTTGCAACTTAGCCTCACGTCATGTCACTGTCGCCTCTTTTTTTTTGTGGGACGGTCATTTCAGTTTCATTCACATGGATGAAGTAAAAAAGCTAGATCACACTAGAAATACATCATCCGATTCCAAAAGAAATAAACCTATATGCAGCTTTCGGGAGAAGTGAGCAACGCAACGAAAAAGAGACTAACTCTGCTGGTAATTATTGAGTAAGCTCATGATTTTTGTTTTGAGGATCCTTGAGTAGCTCATGTTGGAACGATCAGTTTGTGTCCAGTCTTTGCTCCCGGGGCCCAATTTTGTTTTCAAATGTCAAAAAAATTGTGACAAACTTTTTTTGTGATCTTTGTCCCATACAAATGCCATGTGCAAATTTTGAGGGAAATTGTTAAGCATTTTCGCCTGCACAAAAAATAAATTCGAAGACCAAATGTCACCGTAATTTTGTTTTTTCACCGAGGAAACACCGCTGCTCCGTTCCTCATGAAAATTCTCAAGGATGCTTGCGACACCAGCACGATCATCTACAAAGTTTTTCATAATTTTTTGAAAACATTAAAAAAAAAGGTACTGGTCACCCGGGAGCCAAAACGCCGCCGCTCCCTTACTTATCTCGTTATTTAAGAACAAATATAATTACTGCTTGCAGGTGCTGATTAACCCATACATCCTGATCTAACAATATACTATTCCTTTTCCGCTAACTGTATGAGCAACAGTGTACTGTGCACCGTTCAATGTTAGTGGGAGTTTTGGTCTTTCTATCTTTCTATTTTAGGTTAATGGGAGTAAAATACTTTGCTTTACCAGCCGGGCTGCATCTTGATGAATGGCAGCGGACAGGAACAAAGACAGTTGCTGAGAAAGTGAGACGTGCAGAACTGTTAACGATTTTGCAAGTATGCGCAGCTTTTTTTGAGGCAAGATGGAAATATATAGGGAGGAATGTGTAAAAACTAAAAACACAACTGAGCAGATCCCACGCCCTCCATGTAGATCGGACGTACTCCCTCCGTTCGTCTAGATACATCCATCTCTGCGACAAGTAATTCCGAACGAAGGGAGTACCATGCAAGCTTGGAGCACGGTATCATGCCATGCACCGTATCACAGGATATTTTCCCGTGAACAGAATCATGCATGGTTCCTCAAAAAAAAATTAGTTCCTCAAAAAAAAAAAATCATGCATGAACAGCAAATGATTGTGAATAGTACCCCACGCATCAACAGTACCACCAGTGAACAGTGCTCCGAATAGAACAGTGCTCCTGAATAATCTATTTTTTCCTTATTTTTTTAGCTTCCACCGAAGAAAAAATACGCACGTTGTTAAAATAATGGGATTATTTACACATCATTTATATCCTCCTCCTGCACCATCGCGTCCTTATATGGAGGATTAAGATTTTGGATTTTTGTACACATCATTTCTCTCCACTGGCGTACCGACGCAAAGTCGTCTCAATTATCTCTTGATCCTTTCCGTGATGGTGCTGCCCAGGCACAAAACAGTAGGCCGAAACAATATATTTGCATGAAATAATTCATGCGGAAATAAGTTCTTGACTGATTACTACCCATTTTTACACCATGACACGAGCGAGCAGTTCACTAATAATTACCCGAACAAAAACCGAAACAATATCCGAATAAACCCAGAACTACAAACTGAAACAATAACCAAAATAAACCAAAACAGCAACCACGAATAAGCAGGAACCGAAAAACCAGTGAAATGGAACAACACCTGAATAAGCGGAAAACATTAACCCACCAGAACCATAAACCGAATAATAACCGAGAACAATACATCCGAATAAACCAAAACAAGAACTGCTAACCGAAATAATACCCCCAAATAAACAGAAACAACAAACTCCAATAAGGCGAAGCAATAAAACCAGTGAAAACGGAACAACACATGAATAAACAAAAAAAATTAACCCACCCGTACCATAAACCAAAATAGTAACCCAATTATAATCTGGAGCAATACACCCTAATAAACCGGAACAACATAAGAAAAAATACTAATAGGCCAGCCGGCTTGCTAAATTTGTTAAATCATTTAATGTGGGTTACATGCCTACACAGATCATGAGGTAAAGATAGAATTCGTGTTCTCCTCTTCATTTTCTTTTATCGCGTAGTACATGTTGTTTCCTTGCTTATTTCGGTAAAATACAGATGGAAACAGTCACACCGTGCTTCTTGGACGCTAGTTCCACTATCACCGCCACCATCATCCTTTTCTTGAACAAGGCTAAATCCCCTTTCCATTACTTGCTGTGACCACCACTTTGGACCGAGGTAGAGTCAGGGGTCATCATTACGCACGACCCTGCTGGTTACACCATGCATCACCCCCTAAGAATTCGAAAACCCAACATAATAGAGAAATACAATCCTTTTAGTTTGACATTTGTTTATGCGAACAAGTGTCGTACATGTTCATTTGTTTTTTGAAGGAGACGACATGGTGATTTTGTTGACACGCTGTCCCGCGCTAGCTGAAATGTGACTGGTAGTACTTTGTATGGGTGAAAACAATCTCTTGGCAAAAAAGAAGTTAGCTTTCTACGTCTTGGAGCCAGCTAGCGTCGTAAGTACAGTAGTCAAATGGAAAAAGGTAAAAGTTGTCGTCGAATGAATGCATAAACAATTTACGGCGTGTTGAAAGTAATCGACCTGGCTACTGCAGCTGACAAGTTTAGCATACTTATGGCATGTACAATGGTTGATAAGATAGTCTTATTTTAAGTCTTGCATGTAATTTAGAGATGACAAAAAAGAATGTCTACAATGGGTCATCTCTTAGCCTTATCTTCAATAACAAACTATTTCTAAAAATATGGTTAGACATATTGTGTTAAGAGATCGTCTCTTGTCTTCTCTTATTTAAGAGAAGACAAGCCTTTTTTTATGAGTTCTCTCTCCTCCACCTCATCTTTTATCCTACATGGCACTCCTAAGATAGCACCATTGTAATTGAACCAGCTATGTTCGCGGGTTGATTAACTAATTAGGGTAAATCTATCTCGATTGGACATGGCGATCATTTTTCCTTTTCGGCATCTGATGAGTTGAGGGAGTCACGGCGTAGCTAATAGTCTTATTGGTCGACGAGCCGGGGCGCATCAATCGGTCCAAAAGGAAGAGTCAATACAATCATGCACGCATGCACGCCCTAAATAATTGGTCATTTCTTTAGAATGCCCTACATAATCCCCCGCAAAAAAGAAAAGAAAGAAGAACGCCCTAAATAAAAAATTAGTCCATTTGCGTAATTGGCTTAAATAAAACGGCCACCAAATTCAGCGATGCGCGGTAGGTTGATCAACTCACGCGGGAAAGAAGAAAGGATCACGGAAGGGGCGCGCACGCACGCACCAAACGTGGTTGGTCGCTGCCATGACGGAGTCACGAACGAATGCATATGTATATTACATGGGCCGAATTGGCTGCGTGCCTATGGATTCATTCGTTGGTGTGAATCCAGCCGGGCCGGTTCCTGGATGCATCATATCAGCCTTTCACTCCACACAAGTCTAACCGGTTGACCGCTAGGCGCTAGCTATCTACCCGTTGGTGCGTGCCTACTCTCTCCGTTCTAAATTACTCGTCGTGGTTTTAGTTAGTACATGCCATGTCCGTTGAGAGAGGGCACAGGGGTCACTGGGCAGGCTGGTAGAAGTCGCTATCCAGCGAAAGGCCAACAGCAACAAGCAAAGGTCAACTGGATGCGCCAGATACATCACATGCCGGATGAACACTGGCAGCAAGTAGCCAATTAAGTGCGAACCGGGCATCGACCATGCAAATGCGTTTAGTGTATTGATATCTAAACTGCATCTTAAACAGCCAGCCAAGGCAGTGATCTATCTGCAGCAGCAGCAGCTCTGCCACGTCAGCACAGAAAAGGAATCTGTGCTAGTTGTGCCATTGTCAATCGGTCTGAACGGCCGTGGTGGATGCCTCCTGGGTCCTGGCTCAATGTATTTGTAACTACTTGTGGCTGTCAGTATTTCCTGGCGTCGCTCTACCACATTGTCCTGCATGCAATGCATCCAGTCCAGCCCCACTCAACTCGGCCACTTGTTCATGTATGCATGCCCCCATTGCCAATCTAATATTTTTTAGCCTGACTTTTCTTTACTGGCAAGTATCGTTGTGATTTACTCCCTCCATTCTTAAATATAAGTCTTTTTAGAGATTCCAACAAATGACTACATACGGAGCAAAATGAGTGAATCTATACTCTAAAGTATGTCTACATACATCCGTATGTTGTAGTCCATTTGAAATGTCTAAAAAGACTTATATTTAGGAATGGAGGGAGTAGTTTATATGAGCACATGACGTGGTGATTTTGTTCACACACTTTCCGGCGCTAATAAGCTAAAATCCGACATTACTCCTGGTGAAAATGATTTTTTGGACCAACAAAAGTTTAATCCACACCCAAGTAACGTGTAGTCAATCAAGAAAAAAAGATAGAAGTTGTCGTTGAATGAATTAATTTACCGCGCTAAACTAATCTATACCAATATAAAAAGATCCAAAGAGGCAGATCCAATTAATCTCAATCATAAAATCATGTCAATCCAACGACCTAGCCTACTTCAATGTTGAGCGCTCAACACGTTTAACGTGCAGTTAATTTCATGCCAAATATAATGTTAATCACATAATAACACGCAAATAATATCCTATTTAATATCAGCATACATTTAACATACTTTCAAATTAACATGCATTGCACGTATACATCGACTAGTGTATTATAGTACTAGACTAACTGTCATCAACGTGGACGGACGTCGACGGCAAGGCATGCAGCATGCTGATTAATTAAACTAGTACTTTTGGCAAACCTATCTCAAAATCATTTTCCCTTTGCGGCAGGCGAGGCGATGAGTTAACAGAGTCACGGCGCCGCCGATGGCCTCATTAGTGGCCGGACGGCGACCGGAAAAGATGGCTGGCTGGAATTAAAGTGGATATGGATCCATGATGCGACGCGACGTAGCGATCACTGTCTGTCATGTTGGCGTGTGTTAAAGCAAACCAGCGTCCCTCGCAGCAGTGGCGGTGTCAGGAATTAAATCATGTGTAGTCAGTTGAATCTTGTGTAGTCACGAGTATACATTTGTAGGATATTTTGCATGATGTTTATTTGTTGCAGGATGTTTTTTGCAAAAAAGTTGTGTAGTCAATGGACTACACAGCTCATGTGTGGCTTCGCCACTGCCTCGCAGGCAACGGCAGCTAAGCTAAGCCTGAACCTATGTATTCGCATGTTGGTGGTGGTACGTTGCTTCAGAAAAGGAAGCACAAACCTATGTCTCCGCGCTCATCTCATATGTTTGGCCACGATTGATCGTTTATTATCCATGCTAGAATTGTATTGATAGGAAACTCAGATACATGTGTGGATACATAGACTACACCATGTCCCTAGTAAGCCTCTAGTTGACTAGCTCGTTGATCAATAGATGGTTACGGTTTCCTGACCATAGACATTGGATGTCATTGATAACGGGATCACATCATTAGGAGAATGATGTGATGGACAAGACCCAATCCTAAGCCTAGCACAAGATCATGTAGTTCGTATGCTGAAGCTTTTATAATGTCAAGTATCATTTCCTTAGACCATGAGATTGTGCAACTCCCGGATACCATAGGAATGCTTTGGGTGTGCCAAACGTCACAACGTAACTGGGTGACTATAAAGGTGCACTACGGGTATCTCCGAAAGTGTATGTTGGGTTGGCACAAATCGAGACTGGGATTTGTCACTCCGTGAAAACGGAGAGGTACCTCTGGGCCCACTCGGTAGGACATCATCATAATGTGCACAATGTGATCAAGGAGTTGATCACGGGATGATGTGTTGCGGAACGAGTAAAAGAGACTTGCCGGTAACGAGATTGAACAAGGTATCGGCATACCAACGATCGAATCTCGGGCAAGTACTATACCGCTAGACAAAGGGATTTGTATACAGGGATTGATTAAGTCCTTGACATCGTGGTTCATCCGATGAGATCATCGTGGAACATGTGGGAGCCAACATGGGTATCCAGATCCCGCTGTTGGTTATTGACCGGAGAACATCTCGGTCATGTCTGCATGTCTCCCGAACCCGTAGGGTCTACACACTTAAGGTTCGATGACGCTAGGGTTATAAAGGAAGCTTGTATGTGGTTACCGAATGTTGTTCGGAGTCCCAGATGAGATCCCGGACGTCACGAGGAGTTCCGGAATGGTCCGGAGGTAAAGATTTATATATGGAAAGTTGTTGTTCGGGTTTCGGGAAAAGTTCGGGTTTTTCGGTATTGTACCGGGAAGCTTCTAGAAGGTTCCTGAGGACTCCGGAGGGGTCCGGAGATTGTTCCACCACGTCCAATACAGCAGCATGGGCTGTAAGGGGGCGCCCTAGCCTTAATGGGCCAGGGGAACCAGCCCCCCCAAGGCCCATGCGCATGGAGAGGGGAAACCCTAAGGGGAAGGGCCTCCACTTGACTTGGGAGGCACTCCTTCCCCCCTTTGGCCGCCGCCCCCCTTAGGGGAAACCCTAGGGCGCCTCCCCTCCCCCCTTGTCCCTATATATATGAGGCCTAGGGGCTGCCCAAGACACACGATTTGATCTATCCCTCGTTGGTGCAGCCCTGCGTCTCTTCTTCCTCCTCTTCTGTGGTGCTTGGCGAAGCCCTGCAGGATAGCCACGCTCCTCCACCACCACCACGCCGTTGTGCTGCTGTTGGATGAAGTCTTCCTCAACCTCTCCCTCTCTCCTTGCTGGATCAAGGCGTGGGAGACGTCACCGGGCTGTACGTGTGTTGAACACGGAGGTGCCGTCCGTTCGGCACTTGGTCATCGGTGATTTGGATCACGACGAGTACGACTCCATCAACCCCGTTCACTTGAACGCTTCCGCTTAGCGATCTACAAGGGTATGTAGATGCACTCTCCTTCCCCTCGTTGCTGGTTTCTCCATAGATTGATCTTGGTGATGCGTAGAAAATTTTGAATTTCTGCTACGTTCCCCAACATTCGCATCTCTGATTTGACGTCCCGTTGCCTCAGAAAAAGGAAGCACACACGAGAAACCTGGTACGGGTCGAACAGCGTGCAATAGTAGTCCCGTGTCTAGGCGGGCAAACTTTCTGGCCATGATGGAGACATGGAGTTGGCCCGCGATTCGGATGAAGAGACAGAATCGCCAAGTAAATTGCGATCGGCTAACTCGAGCGTGGCTGTCAGCATTTCTTAATCTTGTTTACAGTATAAACGGCCATTGATTCAGCAATACGCTGTGGATTATTCAACACGGGAAAGAAGAACAAGAAGCACGGCCACACGCACGCACGAACGTCGTTGGTCCATGGCCTGACACAGTCGTCACGAACGCATACGGGTTAAGTGTGAATCCCCTTTGACCATAAGTCTATAACTACTACTGGTACACCGGCTGCCCGGCCACAAAGTCCAACTGGTTGACTAGCGAACTAGTAACGCCGGCGTACGTGCCATGCCCGCTGAGACAGGTCTCTTCGTCTGATCGAAAAAGGCAGAGGCCGAGCAGGTGATGGATCGGGCTGCTGGTCGCCATCAAGAGAAAGGCCGGGCAAGCAAGCAAGGTTCAACTGGTTGGATGCAACTCCACCAGGGTGCAACTCAGATGTGGAAGCGGCCCAGCGTGGCCGACAGAGAAAAGGACGCCCATCGCCAGGGTGTGTCACTCCTGAATGCCTAGGAACGGGCAGTGCAAAATCGCCATCAAACGCAGCGTTGATAGCCTCTGTGGAGGCAGCATGGGTGAGCCAGCGGTTTTGTGTTTGGCTTCAACGTGTCCAAAGTCACAGGATGCAATGGAACGGTGTTTGCGTAACACTAAGGAGCCAGGAAGGCTAACTTCAGAATTCACGCATGGTGGCCATGTTAGCAGCACAAAGGTTGTTGCATGTGGAGATGAGCTAGCAGATTTGCATGCAGAAGAAAGGACACGTCCACCTACAACTGAACATCTACTGCCGGTGCTACACACATGTTCAGAGAAATATCTTCGGACGATTGACCTGGTAAAAGTGAAAGAGAGTGGACGACAGTGTCTAGTAAGCGCTAAGGAACCGGCGGAATTCGAAGATGCAAATACAAAGAAGTATTGGCGTCAGGCTACGGAAGAGGAGTTGAGGTCGATCCACGACAATAATGCATGGGAGCTTGTGGATCTTCCCAACAATGAAAAAGTCATGGATCTCAAGTGGGAATTTATGATCAAGAAAGATGCCGATGGGTCCGTGAAGCACAAAGCGAGGCTAGTAGCCAAAGTGTTCGTTCCTATTGAAAAGATGGAATCGGTGAGACTACTCATCGCTCTCGCAGTTCAGGAATCATGGAAGATACATCACATGGATGTAAAATCTGTGTTTTTGAAAGGCGAGTTAGAAGGAGATGTGTATGTGAATCAGTCATCAGGATTCATCAAAGAGGGAGAGGAACACAAGGTACTGAAGCTACACAAAGTCTAGTACGGGCTACGGCAAGGCTCTCGGGCGTGGAACATCAAACTTGATCAGACGATGATTTCTCTTGGATTTGAGAAAGCCCCACTAGAGCATGTGATGTACAAGAGAGGTGAAGGAAGGGATCATCTACTAGTTGGCATCTACGTCGACGACCTGTTGATAACTGGAGCAGATGAAGAGGTGATTGCAAAGTTCAATCTACAGATGAAAGAGCTTTTCAAGATGGATGATAGATCTAGGTCTTTTGAGCTACTACCCCGGGATAGAGGTACATCAAAAGACGGAGAGGATCACACCATGCCATGAGGCATACACAAGGAAGGTACTTGAAAGCCCTGTCATGAGATATTGCAATCCAATTGACGCTCCAATAATGGAACCTCGTCTTGAGCTAAGTAAGAAGAGTAAAGCACCCGCAGTTAATGCAATAGAGTATATTGTTGGTACCGTTGTGGTGTGTCAAGGTGTATGGCTAGGAAGGCTACATGGTGATCTCATGGATCGTGGTGCTCAATGTTGACGGCGAGTCTACAACTTTTCAATGCGAGGATCCAGTGCGGCATGAAAGGAGCAAGCACATTGATACGATGTATCAATACATAAAGGACTGCATGAAAGAAGGTAAGATGAAGGTCAACTACATTCGCACCGATGATCAACTGGCAGATATGCTAACCAAGGCTTTGGATCGAGAGAAATTCTTGGGAGAAGGATCGGCGTCGATGCAGTGACGTGACGGCGTCATGTTTAGGGGGGTGAATGTTAGAGTTAAACACGGCTAGCAGTACTAGTCCGAGTAGGCTTAGACTTTATGGCTGTATCCTACTTAGTTAGGTGCTAGCAGCGTATATAAATACATGTACCCCTAGGCTTTGTAACCGAACAACGGAGATCAATACAAAGCAACCAGGCACGTTATGTGCCTGTGGCAATCAATCTAATTTGTGTGCGTGCTTCTGTTATTGTTTCCGGCCAGACCGATCGGATCCTGATTGTTGTTTACGTGCGTATTGAGAGGCCAGCTTTGTACCTGTGGATCGAGCCGCTTGGGGCAGGAACCAAGGCAGCCAGTGTCGCGTCGTTCATCGTCGGTCATCGCCTGTCGCCGAAAAGTACCCGGTGTCGGAACTGGGCCAACACGAGCTAAGCCAAGTCAGCGCCGACATCAATCTCTACGTGTTCGCATCTCTGATTTGACGTCCCATTGCCTCAGAAAAAGGAAGCACACACGAGAAACCTGGTACGGGTCGAACAGCGTGCAATAGTAGTCCCGTGTGTAGGCGGGAAAACTTTCTGGCCATGATGGAGACATGGAGTTGGCCCGCGATTCGGATGAAGAGACAGAATCACCAAGTAAATTGCGATCGGCTAACTCGAGCGTGGCTGTCAGCATTTCTTAATCTTGTTTACAGTATAAACGGCCATTGATTCAGCAATACGCTATGGATTATTCAACACGGGAAAGAAGAACAAGAAGCACGGCCACACGCACGCACGAACGTCGTTGGTCCATGGCCTGACACAGTCGTCACGAACGCATACGGGTTAAGTGTGAATCCCCTTTGACCATAAGTCTATAACTACTACTGGTACACCGGCTGCCCGGCCACAAAGTCCAACTGGTTGACTAGCGAACTAGTAACACCGGCGTACGTGCCATGCCCGCTGAGACAGGTCTCTTCGTCTGATCGAAAAAGGCAGAGGCCGAGCAGGTGATGGATCGGGCTGCTGGTCGCCATCAAGAGAAAGGCCGGGCAAGCAAGCAAAGTTCAACTGGCTGGATGCAACTCCACCAGGGTGCAACTCAGATGTGGAAGCGGCCCAGCGTGGCCGACAGAGAAAAGGACGCCCATCGCCAGGGTGTGTCACTCCTGAATGCCTAGGAACGGGCAGTGCAAAATCGCCATCAAACGCAGCGTTGATAGCCTCTGTGGAGGCAGCATGGGTGAGCCAGCGGTTTTGTGTTTGGCTTCAACGTGTCCAAAGTCACAGGATGCAATGGAACGGTGTTTGCGTAACACTAAGGAGCCAGGAAGGCTAACTTCAGAATTCACGCATGGTGGCCATGTTAGCAGCACAAAGGTTGTTGCATGTGGAGATGAGCTAGCAGATTTGCATGCAGAAGAAAGGACACGTCCACCTACAACTGAACATCTACTGCCGGTGCTACACACATGTTCAGAGAAATATCTTCGGACGATTGACCTGGTAAAAGTGAAAGAGAGTGGACGACAGTGTCTAGTAAGCGCTAAGGAACCGGCGGAATTCGAAGATGCAAATACAAAGAAGTATTGGCGTCAGGCTACGGAAGAGGAGTTGAGGTCGATCCACGACAACAATGCATGGGAGCTTGTGGATCTTCCCAACAATGAAAAAGTCATGGATCTCAAGTGGGAATTTATGATCAAGAAAGATGCCGATGGGTCCGTGAAGCACAAAGCGAGGCTAGTAGCCAAAGTGTTCGTTCCTATTGAAAAGATGGAATCGGTGAGACTACTCATCGCTCTCGCAGTTCAGGAATCATGGAAGATACATCACATGGATGTAAAATCTGTGTTTTTGAAAGGCGAGTTAGAAGGAGATGTGTATGTGAATCAGTCATCAGGATTCATCAAAGAGGGAGAGGAACACAAGGTACTGAAGCTACACAAAGTCTAGTACGGGCTATGGCAAGGCTCTCGGGCGTGGAACATCAAACTTGATCAGACGATGATTTCTCTTGGATTTGAGAAAGCCCCACTAGAGCATGTGATGTACAAGAGAGGTGAAGGAAGGGATCATCTACTAGTTGGCATCTACGTCGACGACCTGTTGATAACTGAAGCAGATGAAGAGGTGATTGCAAAGTTCAATCTACAGATGAAAGAGCTTTTCAAGATGGATGATAGATCTAGGTCTTTTGAGCTACTACCCCGGGATAGAGGTACATCAAAAGACGGAGAGGATCACACCATGCCATGAGGCATACACAAGGAAGGTACTTGAAAGCCCTGTCATGAGATATTGCAATCCAATTGACGCTCCAATAATGGAACCTCGTCTTGAGCTAAGTAAGAAGAGTAAAGCACCCGCAGTTAATGCAATAGAGTATATTGTTGGTACCGTTGTGGTGTGTCAAGGTGTATGGCTAGGAAGGCTACATGGTGATCTCATGGATCGAGATCCGGAACAAGTGGTGCTCAATGTTGACGGCGAGTCTACAACTTTTCAATGCGAGGATCCAGTGCGGCATGAAAGGAGCAAGCACATTGATACGATGTATCAATACATAAAGGACTGCATGAAAGAAGGTAAGGTGAAGGTCAACTACATTCGCACCGATGATCAACTGGCAGATATGCTAACCAAGGCTTTGGATCGAGAGAAATTCTTGGGAGAAGGATCGGCGTCGATGCAGTGACGTGACGACGTCGTGTTTAGGGGGGTGAATGTTAGAGTTAAACATGGCTACCAGTACTAGTCCGAGTAGGCTTAGACTTTATGGCCGTATCCTACTTAGTTAGGTGCTAGCAGCGTATATAAATACATGTACCCCTAGGCTTTGTAACCGAACAATGGAGATCAATACAAAGCAACCAGGCACGTTATGTGCCTGTGGCAATCAATCTAATTTGTGTGCGTGCGTCTGTTATTGTTTCCGGCCAGACCGATCGGATCCTGATTGTTGTTTACGTGCGTATTGAGAGGCCAGCTTTGTACCTGTGGATCGAGCCGCTTGGGGCAGGAACCAAGGCAGCCAGTGTCGCGTCGTTCATCGTCGGTCATCGCCTGTCGCCGAAAAGTACCCGGTGTCGGAACTGGGCCAACACGAGCTAAGCCAAGTCAGCGCCGACATCAATCTCTACGTGTTCGCATCTCTGATTTGACGTCCCGTTGCCTCAGAAAAAGGAAGCACACACGAGAAACCTGGTACGGGTCGAACAACATGCAATAGTAGTCCCGTGTGTAGGCGGGCAAACTTTCTGGCCATGATGGAGACATGGAGTTGGCCCGCGATTCGGATGAAGAGACAGAATCGCCAAGTAAATTGCGATCGGCTAACTCGAGCGTGGCTGTCAGCATTTCTTAATCTTGTTTACAGTATAAACGGCCATTGATTCAGCAATACGCTGTGGATTATTCAACACGGGAAAGAAGAACAAGAAGCACGGCCACACGCACGCACGAACGTCGTTGGTCCATGGCCTGACACAGTCGTCACGAACGCATACGGGTTAAGTGTGAATCCCCTTTGACCATAAGTCTATAACTACTACTGGTACACCGGCTGCCCGGCCACAAAGTCCAACTGGTTGACTAGCGAACTAGTAACGCCGGCGTACGTGCCATGCCCGCTGAGACAGGTCTCTTCGTCTGACGAAAAAGGCAGAGGCCGAGCAGGTGATGGATCGGGCTGCTGGTCGCCATCAAGAGAAAGGCCGGGCAAGCAAGCAAAGTTCAACTGGCTGGATGCAACTCCACCAGGGTGCAACTCAGATGTGGAAGCGGCCCAGCGTGGCCGACAGAGAAAAGGACGCCCATCGCCAGGGTGTGTCACTCCTGAATGCCTAGGAACGGGCAGTGCAAAATCGCCATCAAACGCAGCGTTGATAGCCTCTGTGGAGGCAGCATGGGTGAGCCAGCGGTTTTGTGTTTGGCTTCAACGTGTCCAAAGTCACAGGATGCAATGGAACGGTGTTTGCGTAACACTAAGGAGCCAGGAAGTCTAACTTCAGAATTCACGCATGGTGGCCATGTTAGCAGCACAAAGGTTGTTGCATGTGGAGATGAGCTAGCAGATTTGCATGCAGAAGAAAGGACACGTCCACCTACAACTGAACATCTACTGCCGGTGCTACACACATGTTCAGAGAAATATCTTCGGACGATTGACCTGGTAAAAGTGAAAGAGAGTGGACGACAGTGTCTAGTAAGCGCTAAGGAACCGGCGGAATTCGAAGATGCAAATACAAAGAAGTATTGGCGTCAGGCTACGGAAGAGGAGTTGAGGTCGATCCACGACAACAATGCATGGGAGCTTGTGGATCTTCCCAACAATGAAAAAGTCATGGATCTCAAGTGGGAATTTATGATCAAGAAAGATGCCGATGGGTCCGTGAAGCACAAAGCGAGGCTAGTAGCCAAAGTGTTCGTTCCTATTGAAAAGATGGAATCGGTGAGACTACTCATCGCTCTCGCAGTTCAGGAATCATGGAAGATACATCACATGGATGTAAAATCTGTGTTTTTGAAAGGCGAGTTAGAAGGAGATGTGTATGTGAATCAGTCATCAGGATTCATCAAAGAGGGAGAGGAACACAAGGTACTGAAGCTACACAAAGTCTAGTACGGGCTACGGCAAGGCTCTCGGGCGTGGAACATCAAACTTGATCAGACGATGATTTCTCTTGGATTTGAGAAAGCCCCACTAGAGCATGTGATGTACAAGAGAGGTGAAGGAAGGGATCATCTACTAGTTGGCATCTACGTCGACGACCTGTTGATAACTGGAGCAGATGAAGAGGTGATTGCAAAGTTCAATCTACAGATGAAAGAGCTTTTCAAGATGGATGATAGATCTAGGTCTTTTGAGCTACTACCCCGGGATAGAGGTACATCAAAAGACGGAGAGGATCACACCATGCCATGAGGCATACACAAGGAAGGTACTTGAAAGCCCTGTCATGAGATATTGCAATCCAATTGACGCTCCAATAATGGAACCTCGTCTTGAGCTAAGTAAGAAGAGTAAAGCACCCGCAGTTAATGCAATAGAGTATGTTGTTGGTACCGTTGTGGTGTGTCAAGGTGTATGGCTAGGAAGGCTACATGATGATCTCATGGATCGAGATCCGGAACAAGTGGTGCTCAATGTTGACGGCGAGTCTACAACTTTTCAATGCGAGGATCCAGTGCGGCATGAAAGGAGCAAGCACATTGATACGATGTATCGATACATAAAGGACTGCATGAAAGAAGGTAAGATGAAGGTCAACTACATTCGCACCGATGATCAACTGGCAGATATGCTAACCAAGGCTTTGGATCGAGAGAAATTCTTGGGAGAAGGATCGGCGTCGATGCAGTGACGTGACGACGTCGTGTTTAGGGGGGTGAATGTTAGAGTTAAACACGGCTAGCAGTACTAGTCCGAGTAGGCTTAGACTTTATGGCCGTATCCTACTTAGTTAGGTGCTAGCAGCGTATATAAATACATGTACCCCTAGGCTTTGTAACCGAACAACGGAGATCAATACAAAGCAACCAGGCACGTTATGTGCCTGTGGCAATCAATCTAATTTGTGTGCGTGCGTCTGTTATTGTTTCCGGCCAGACCGATCGGATCCTGATTGTTGTTTACGTGCGTATTGAGAGGCCAGCTTTGTACCTGTGGATCGAGCCGCTTGGGGCAGGAACCAAGGCAGCCAGTGTCGCGTCGTTCATCGTCGGTCATCGCCTGTCGCCGAAAAGTACCCGGTGTCGGAACTGGGCCAACACGAGCTAAGCCAAGTCAGCGCCGACATCAATCTCTACGTGTTCGCATCTCTGATTTGACGTCCCGTTGCCTCAGAAAAAGGAAGCACACACGAGAAACCTGGTACCGGTCGAACAGCGTGCAATAGTAGTCCCGTGTGTAGGCGGGCAAACTTTCTGGCCATGATGGAGACATGGAGTTGGCCCGCGATTCGGATGAAGAGACAGAATCACCAAGTAAATTGCGATCGGCTAACTCGAGCGTGGCTGTCAGCATTTCTTAATCTTGTTTACAGTATAAACGGCCATTGATTCAGCAATACGCTATGGATTATTCAACACGGGAAAGAAGAACAAGAAGCACGGCCACACGCACGCACGAACGTCGTTGGTCCATGGCCTGACACAGTCATCACGAACGCATACGGGTTAAGTGTGAATCTCCTTTGACCATAAGTCTATAACTACTACTGGTACACCGGCTGCCCGGCCACAAAGTCCAACTGGTTGACTAGCGAACTAGTAACGCCGGCGTACGTGCCATGCCCGCTGAGACAGGTCTCTTCATCTGATCGAAAAAGGCAGAGGCCGAGCAGGTGATGGATCGGGCTGCTGGTCGCCATCAAGAGAAAGGCCGGGCAAGCAAGCAAGGTTCAACTGGTTGGATGCAACTCCACCAGGGTGCAACTCAGATGTGGAAGCGGCCCAGCGTGGCCGACAGAGAAAAGGACGCCCATCGCCAGGGTGTGTCACTCCTGAATGCCTAGGAACGGGCAGTGCAAAATCGCCATCAAACGCAGCGTTGATAGCCTCTGTGGAGGCAGCATGGGTGAGCCAGCGGTTTTGTGTTTGGCTTCAACGTGTCCAAAGTCACAGGATGCAATGGAACGGTGTTTGCGTAACACTAAGGAGCCAGGAAGGCTAACTTCAGAATTCACGCATGGTGGCCATGTTAGCAGCACAAAGGTTGTTGCATGTGGAGATGAGCTAGCAGATTTGCATGCAGAAGAAAGGACACGTCCACCTACAACTGAACATCTACTGCCGGTGCTACACACATGTTCAGAGAAATATCTTCGGACGATTGACCTGGTAAAAGTGAAAGAGAGTGGACGACAGTGTCTAGTAAGCGCTAAGGAACCGGCGGAATTCGAAGATGCAAATACAAAGAAGTATTGGCGTCAGGCTACGGAAGAGGAGTTGAGGTCGATCCACGACAACAATGCATGGGAGCTTGTGGATCTTCCCAACAATGAAAAAGTCATGGATCTCAAGTGGGAATTTATGATCAAGAAAGATGCCGATGGGTCCGTGAAGCACAAAGCGAGGCTAGTAGCCAAAGTGTTCGTTCCTATTGAAAAGATGGAATCGGTGAGACTACTCATCGCTCTCGCAGTTCAGGAATCATGGAAGATACATCACATGGATGTAAAATCTGTGTTTTTGAAAGGCGAGTTAGAAGGAGATGTGTATGTGAATCAGTCATCAGGATTCATCAAAGAGGGAGAGGAACACAAGGTACTGAAGCTACACAAAGTCTAGTACGGGCTACGGCAAGGCTCTCGGGCGTGGAACATCAAACTTGATCAGACGATGATTTCTCTTGGATTTGAGAAAGCCCCACTAGAGCATGTGATGTACAAGAGAGGTGAAGGAAGGGATCATCTACTAGTTGGCATCTACGTCGACGACCTGTTGATAACTGGAGCAGATGAAGAGGTGATTGCAAAGTTCAATCTACAGATGAAAGAGCTTTTCAAGATGGATGATAGGTCTAGGTCTTTTGAGCTACTACCCCGGGATAGAGGTACATCAAAAGACGGAGAGGATCACACCATGCCATGAGGCATACACAAGGAAGGTACTTGAAAGCCCTGTCATGAGATATTGCAATCCAATTGACGCTCCAATAATGGAACCTCGTCTTGAGCTAAGTAAGAAGAGTAAAGCACCCGCAGTTAATGCAATAGAGTATATTGTTGGTACCGTTGTGGTGTGTCAAGGTGTATGGCTAGGAAGGCTACATGGTGATCTCATGGATCG